>CM043113.1:11320299-11569100 GCA_023701765.1 Hylyphantes graminicola
AGCATTACTTTTCGCACTAGTTGCATAATAGATATTTATGCAACTAGTGCGAAAAGTAATGCTTTTTAAAACAAGTGGATTTTATTTCACGAGCGAGGTACGAGCGAGTGAAATAAAGACACGTGTTTTAAAAAGTTTACTTTTCGCACGTGTTTCATACACTATTTTTTATAATTGCGTGAAAAAAATCAAATCTCATTGGTTCAAAAATAATTCACGTGCTAATTAGACTAAAATGAGTTCGGAGCTTCCAGGAGAGATGTCAAAGAAAACAACCAATGAACTCGCAGTTCGGAGCGCGTGATGCTATAAAAACCAATAAGCGTGTTTCAACATTTTGTCAAAGAAAGCAACCAATGAACTTCCAGTTCGAAGGGCGTGACTAAAAAAATATTCCCATCGCGAGAAAAAAATTTAATTGATTCAAAAATAATTCACGCTCATAATATTTTTAAATAAAGCAGATCGATAAATCTTTGGATGTTATGAGTATTATCAAATCGAAATTTTACTTGAAATGTTGGCATCTAATGAAAAGAGTGACACAAAGTACTTTGTTGCACTGCTTTTGGGTGAAAAAAAGTAATTTTGTATCACTGTTTCTAAAAAGTATAACTTTACGCACGCGTCTGATATTGAAATGATAATGTAAAAGTCCGATTTTTTTCACGCAATTATAAAAATATCTATTTTTTCACCCAAAAGCAGTGAAAAAAAGTACTTTGTGTCACTGTTTCAAAAAGTTTGACGTTTTGCACGCGTTTGATATTGAAATAATGCGTGAAAAAAAGCCGACTTTTACATTATTTATATAATATTTTTGATAATATTTTTTTAAAAAAATCAGTAATATTTTTTGTGATAAATTTCAAAGCATGGGATACACAGTTCAACGTCACAATCTGAGCAGTAGTGCATATTTTTATTTCTACATCTTTTATTTTTTCTCTTCAGTATCCACTAATTACAAGTTCATACAAATGTGAGCCCTTTTTCATATCGTCACTGAGACATCAGAACAGACAATTAGAATCAGCATTGAAAACTTATTGAATTAATTTATTTTTGATATTTACATTGCGCAAGGTTTACGATGCTTAAAAACAATCTCTTCAATACTTACTGCCATCCATTTATTTTAATTATATAATCTTAGTTTGAGAAGTTCTTTGTGATGTAATGTCATTGGTTTAATGGTTATACAGAATTATTTGCAACTCCAATAATAACAGTTAATTATTGAAAGTAAAGAAAACTAACTGTATTGTGAGCCACAAAGGATACATGTTTACAACAAATTCTATGGTTGTAATTATCACAAACATTTTGTTATTTAGATTGCCTGGGGAGCATCGCAGAGTACAGCAGTAACTAAAATTATCTGTTTATGTAGTATAATTTCAGAAATATTTTTCCTACCTCTCTGTTACTGTTAGTCTTTGTTGGATGAAATGCCTTGCTCATCATGATATCCGAAAAGACTGACAAACAGATAAGTTTATTTTTAGCATTTAAGCTGTTGCTCTTGCTTTGGCCAGACCCATGCGTTTTTAACCCTTTCAGTCCCAGTGATGCCACTTGTAAAAAATATTGAAAGTGATGATTCCAATTGTTTATGTCCCATTATGACATCCAAACACACATCATTCGATTCTTCACACTTTTTTCTATTTGACAATATTTTACATTAATCTCAATAGAAGTCAGAACTATTTTTTTTACTTAGGTGAAACGCTTGTTAGCCATTTTCTGATTTTTGAAAAGTTCACTTCAGTTCCACATTTAAATCACAATTTAAACTATTTCGTTTAAAATAATTACTATTTTTTTAATAATATGGTCAGATACCTTAAAATATATAACTCGAAGTGCTTTTAGGTAATATATGTTTTTGTGTTGTTGTTTTCCTCAGTTACAAAATTTTGGCATTATTTCAAAAACCAATAAAAATTTTAATGATTTTTTTTCTTATGGAACTCTTAGTTTTGACCTAAAATAAGCTTATTTTGCGAATATGAGCTGTTTCTGTAGTGTAGTAAATTTTTGGGACTGAAAGGGTTAAAAATATTAATTTTTAGGAAATCATATGAAAAACTAACCTTCGGGTGCACACGTATGTATTAAATGGAATCTATAATAAAAATTCGTAATCCACAGACCCTAACTTAATCTTTGTTTTTATTATAAATTGATAAAATATATCTTTAGTCTGAAATACTTGAATTATCCGAATGCGGTTAGGTGCCGACTGCTACGGATAAGTAGAGTCCCGCTTATCCGAAAGGTACGGGACCAAAATTAAGCAGCAAAAATAAAAAAAATCGGCATATTTTGATAAATAAATCCTACTTTGTAAAAGCGTATTCATTTGTATTTATGCGTATAAAATTCATATTTCAACCGAAAGGCTCGAGATTTTTTTTTTAATAAACCTAATTTCGGATAACCGGGATTCGGATATAAACTTGACTCTATTGTACCCATTTTGGGGCTTGGTTCCTTTCAGAAAAGACCCTTTCCAATTCAAGTTGAGTTTAAATTGATGGGATCTCCCGATTGAGCAATTCTCGGCCATTTCGGATTAAGGGTGCCGCAAGCGAGAATCAGTGGCGGGATTTGATATAAATTGAGTGTGGTGATAATTGGAATTCTAATGCTAGGTTAAGTTGATGATTGCTATTAATAACGGGACAATGCATAATGTTTGGGACAGATGTTAGCAACAATATATGTGGCTTGTTCATAAATTAAACAATAACTTCATTGCATAGTACTTGTAATAATAATTAAATTATTTTTTGATATACAGTCAAACTGTTAGAAATGCCCTGTTTACAACAAATCTTTTATAATGAAATGTTGGGTCCCTTTAATTGGCCATAGACCTTAAAGTAATATTTTGCTAATAACGGCACTTTGAAATTCTATGGTTATAACGCTAAAAATGTACTTTAATGAGATATATTGGATATGTAATCAAATAATTGTTTTTATTATTTAAACTGTATTTTATTCGCTAAATGACGCGAAATTTAGCCAAATTCAAAGTTTATTTTCAGTCATAAAACTACTGGACCGAGGATAGAAATAATACAGCTGATACTAATATCACAGGTTTAAAAATTATGCAGTACATGTGAATTTATAATTTTAATTAATGAGTACATGATTTAATACACTAAATATTCGGGGCTGGGGAGCCCAGTCAGTTAGACATGCGCCTAGCATGTGAAAGGTCCCAGGTTCGGGTCCGGGCATCGCCAAAATAACGGTCGATCTATAAACGGCCCATGCAGCCAAAAATGTCCGACGAATAATGTGTGCACGTTAAATATCCTTCAAAGTCCTGACTATGCGTACGATGTCGCCCTTAACGGTTGCGTTGGGTGCCTATTCAGGTGTTGGCTCGTCACTTGAATCTAAAACACGACGCTCGTCGCCAATAGCCTTCGTGTAGCTCTAGTGCGACGATATTTCAAATCCTAACCTTACACTAAAAATTCAACCTTATTTGTAACGTTGCTCATTTATAACCCCCTATTCGTTGCGATCTCCTGAATAAAAGTATAAATCCGGTTGTATTGTCCTCAGATCTGCTCTAGTATCTGTTGGTGTTGCTCAATTTATTAATTCAAATATTTTTATTCGATTAAAAACAGTTATAATGCTTACTAAATTCAAACTTCCAATGTCGGTGAACACAGGGCCGAATTTAAAGACTTGCCGCCTATAATCTACGATCGATTTGCCGTCAGATATAGTTTTCTTCTATTTTTTTTATTTCTACATATTAGAATCATCTATGTACACTTTAAATCGAAAACGTAATAATAGTTGAATTTTTTAAACCGTTCTATTTGTCTTTCAACTTCCAAATCAGGGGGTGAGAGCCTATTGCCCTCGCAGCTACCATGTTTGCTACTAAATATTAGTACACTGCTCAAAACAATTAGGGGAGCGCTTTGTGTACTTTTGTTTACCCGTCCAGTTCCAACTTCTTATTTTGTATTATAAAAATCTAAAATTTATGAAATACATTCCTTATGCTTCCCGGTTGAAATAAAAAGCAGGAAACAAATCTTATTTTTTAAACTAAAATTTAAGGGGCAAAAAAATTGGAATCATAACTTTTGAATAAATTATAACAATAATTATTTTCAAAATTTTAATTGTAAAAAAAGATAAAATCAAATTTTAGACTTCTAAGAATGCAAGCGTGAAGAATTTATGGTCAATTTATTTCATAAAAGTTTTTGGGGGTGAATTTTATTTTATACTGTTTTTCATATTTTCATTCAATTAAAACAAACATTATTTATTTCTTCAAAAGACATGATTCCTCCATCTAACGATAAATAAGTAAGAGTTCAACTTAGTGAGAGAAAAAATCGGAACTACCAAAGGGAATCATTGGGAGCGAAATTGTTTAATCCATGCATTCCCCTAATTGTTTTGAGCAGTGTACTTATATATATACGTTTACGATGTACATGTTAATCTGTAAATAATTAGTTTCTTTCTTAAAAGTATTTAACTTTTTAATATTATGTCGAATGCCGCTTTAATTGCTTGTAAAATTTGCCGAAATTTTAAAACATTTGCCACTTATCCTATTTAGAAATCCGGCCCTGGGTAAACATTAATTTTTATATCGATGAAAGTTACTTTTAAAACAGAATGATGAGAAATGAAACTGAGATTGTAAACTTTTGTTTAGGCTTTGATTGCTAATGAATTAATTCTTTATTAAATTCGTCGAAGCAAAACGTATTTCACTTGTGACTCTCTTTATGAGCAAGTTTTACATAATAGAAATCTCCAGTCTGAAATATTAAATAATCATTAATTTTACTCGTTACCAATAAACTAAACGATTTGTTAGTTTCTCCATGGCAATATAATTAATTCAGATATTCAAAACAATGCGATCTCTGAGAATTATAAAATAAATTATTTCTTGCTAGAATATATGCTATTTTATGCACACTGGTTACTCATTTATGAAGGAGGAATTCCACATTTCAACTGCAGTTTCTGTTTTTAGATTTTTTATACAGATAGTGTTGCATTTTGATAAGATTAAAATTATACGATAAATTTTGTATTTTTTATACAACAAGCTAGATATATTATCTTCATACCAGCTTGTTCGAATAAACGCTTCAAATTAATTTAAAAGTTTTAAAGGAAAATAATCGAATTTTTTTTTGAAAAAAGTATTAGTCAACTTTTTAAATATTTCGGGTTGCATAGTTTTTCAGTCTAAGGAAAAAAAATCAATTCATTTACATGTTATTATCTAATAAAAGTAACAACTTGAAACACGTACAATCTTAATACTAAAATAAAAATAAATTGAACTACCTTGTATACAAGATGCAAATGTATTTTTGACTCTAAATGCCATGAAAATTATTAGTTATTTTATTGGGTGCCTTATATTCAATAAAATGAGACCTTATACAATAGCTATTGCATCACAAAACATTCACTTGTGAAATAACAGTACAACATATTTTACGTAATAATATAAAGCCATCACTTGTCATATCTTTTTACATTTTTGTCGGTATATTGAGAAAAATACTTTTTTATTACATTCTATGTCGACAGAAAGAATTGAGTAGCGTAAAGTGCTTGTCAACATATTTCCATTTGTGTTACTGATATACTACGAAAAAGAAGTTCCAATATAAAATGATTTGCGATGGAATGTGGGCAAGTGGTATTTATCTTAAGAATTTCCTGATATATTGAGTAGCAAAGAGTGTCAATAATTTAGACAATATGCTGTTTTATATTACTTAGAATCTTTTCTTAACAACAATATGCACTTTTATATAACTTGTTTTGCTGAACATAAGATTAATTATCATAGGTAATTAATGTAACCGTGTACCTCAAAAACACGAACTTCGTGAAGTTTAACATTTCTTTTTTAAAATAACTTAAAATGCCATTCATTGGCTTCATAAATCGTCAAATTTTGTTTCAAGTGTAAATAAAAAAATTAAAACTTTTAGTTATCAGTAAGCTTGTTGGGTCAATGATAAGTGCTAGTTTAAGCGTGTATTAAATGCAAATAAAACGTTAAATATGGTTAAATATGGTTATATAATACACTGCCCAAAACAATTAGGGGAGAACTTTGCGTACTCTCTCAGACTCGACTTTTTTAAAAATTATTTTTAATTTAAAAAAATTGCAATAAATCCATCATGCATCTGGAATAAAATAATAAAAAACAAGAAGGAAATTTAATTTTGTAACTAAAATTTATGGGGAAAATTCGCAATCGTAACTTTTGAATAAATTATTAAATTTACGCCTAATTTTTTTTAAATAGTTAATACACATTCTTAAACATCTAAAAATGCATTCTTGAGCAATTTAGGATCAATTTATTCAATAAACCTATTTCTGAGTAAATTTTATTTTACCATGTTTTTCATATTTTTATTTAATTAAAACCAACATTATTTAATTCTTCAAAATGCATTATTCCATCTAACTATAAGTAAGTTCGGACCTAACTTAATGAAAAAAAATCGAAAGCTTATGATTCCAAATATAATAATTAAAGGAGCCAAATTTAATTAGAAGTTAAGTAATTAACATCTTAAAATTACAATCTTAATATTTTTTTACATCTCAATAGAAGATTTTTATATTTTTACTTTCGCAGAAAACTTTCTTCAATTGCTTCAAATTGTTTCAATTCTTTTTTTTTTCCGTGTATTCAGAAAGTAAATGATGGGGTTTTAGTACTTGGTCCAAGTCGTATCTTTTATGTTTGATGGTCGTCTGCATTTGAAACTGAAACACAGCTATTTTAATCAGCTCATCTTGATATTTCAACTTCAAAGGCTAAAGCAGCTTGTAAATTTTAAGACGTATCTAAGAGTGGTTCATGTGTTGACCTAACACATTTAAATTCCAATTTACATAGTTTAATAAATTCGCGCCGGTGTGATCCGCCGCTCCGGTGGTCACACTTAACTGTTCGTAGGGTGGCGTGACCCACTTGTGGGTCACGCTTAACTATCCCATGAGGCGACGTGCATTACGGGTGAGCCACTAGTTATAGAAAAGAAGTCGTTAAAGAATGAGCTTACTTTATTTTTTCTCAACATTATATATGAATATATTGAGTATTATAAACATTCAATATTTTAAATTGATAACGGTTATTTATATATCTATGCAACTTTTCAAAACATTACTAGCATAATGTGGGCTGTCCCTTACAACGCTTACAATATGTCGTAGATTTTAAATTTTTTCTGCGCTATACAATCTACCTTGCATTTTCACTAGTTGCGATCTCGCATTACGCACTTTCAAACTCGTAAAGGGTTTCCCGACGATATGAGATGGTCCCGCCTGACGCAAAAAACTTAGATATTTGCCCCGGCGTGAATGTGTTAAATATATCATTCGACTTTGAATTTATCGTGTTCCGTTCAAAGGCGTATTTCAATCAAAATTTTTAATAAAATCCTTAAAGAACAATAAATAAAAATTTAAATTGTAGTTTTGTCCACTTTTCAACGTAAAAAAATGTCATAAAAGCCATAAGTTTATTTTATACAGATGAGCCGGAAATGGATAAAATGTGCTTAACATTTTCTGACACGTTCGTTGCTTATACATCTGTCTTGGGAAGTTTTGAAATATATATGAACAACTATCTTTAAAGAGGCTTGCACATTTCTCTTGTACATGAACCAAAACAAAAAAACAATTCAATTTATTAAAGGGTTTCTGCAAAGATTGAAAATGTTGTTAAAACAATTTCACTCAAATTCTTGGCGGAATCTTTCAATACCTGGTTTCTTTCATTTGAAATCTGACACTTGTTGCTCTTTCTTAAACTTGAAGCAAAGACTCTTGGAGATTAATGCAGTTTCAGTCGTAATCAACGTTGTAACAAAATATGTTGTGTTCATTTGAAATGGGACACAGTTTTGAAGAACTTTGCTGCATACTTTTAAGAGAACTTCAAACAATGAAACTGAAACCCTTTATTGAATTCTTTATTTTGGTGCGCAAACTTTTAGGGGTTCAAAAATTTTTTTGATGAATTTAAATGATTTTTTAAAAACTATCACTTTTAATTATCATCTCTTAGTGGATTGAATAAAAAATAAAGATGAAATGAAATCCTTTGGCATATTGTTAGTCGTCAATTCATTTTTGGTATAATTAGTATTAAGACGTCAAATCCTATTGCTTGCAAAAATATTTTTATCATATAAATCATAAAATATTTAAAATAGTGTTGAAAAGTTATGCTTTAGTTGCTTGTATAACAAAAACTACTCTCCGTCTATTTTTTCCCCCTCGGTAAATCTGATGTTTCTTCACTTGAAACACTCTTCCGCCTGATGGAGTAGCATATGAAGCATGTAACGCGTGTCAAAATTATGAATTACTCGAATATCTTGTGACAAGCTGAATTGACGACGAGCCAATGATCCAAAAAATGTAGGGCAATATTTAGTTTAAGTGAGAAGTATCATACTTCTATATATTTATGAATGTAGCTTCATAATAAATATATATATGTAAAAATATATATATGTATCTTTAATACTCACATTATGGGAAAAATACTAAAAACAAATTAACTGCATTAGAATTTAAATAATTTCAATTTAAAAAAAAATTTCCATGTGACAAAAACCAACTGCAAAATTCCAATTTTGATAATGACTAGAAAACTACTAAAAATATTTCAAAATAACCCTTTTTAACTATGATCAATTTTCAAAACAATTTATAAGTATTTAGTACTAATATTATTCTTTGAATACTGCCAAAAACGTAATTTCATAAAAGTTAATAACCTCACTCTTTAATTTTGAATACACTTTTTGTGCTGTCATCTATGAGGATTATTAGTAACTAAAACTTTAAAATGAAACGTAATAGATGAAAAAAACAAAGATTTGTCTTGAGGAGCTCTAATTTAATAGAATAAAGTGGATTATTTTACTTGTTACCAAACGGTAACAGTATGCATTAGAGGGTTAAACAAAATTTTACATTTCGATTCTTTTTCCTATTTTATCACCAACGGAGCATTTGTTTTTCTCGATTTAAATGTTAATATTTTCCCTATAACACATTTTTTCGCAAGAATAAATTAGACGTAGTGTCTAAATATTATTTTTAAAAAATATTTCTTTAGGGGTTCGAATAACAAAATACAAATGTTTTGGTTAACTTAAGATAACATGATATCTCATTTTATTTCTTTTAAGTATAAAATAGAACATTAGATTAAAATACTCTTCAAACCAAAATATTACTATGATGAAACTGGTATTAGGGGAAAAAGTCTTATCCTTCAGTATTTTATTAAAATAAATATAAAACATAATGTGTTACATCAAAACTTCGAACAACATAAATATGCATTAAAAAGTTTGTTTCAAACACAAAATAAAATGAAACAATGTTTACGTACCTTTCAAAATAATAAATACCGGTGTAAATCTCGCTATCAACGATTTTAGTTACCAATTCTGGCAATAATGTTTGAAAAATAGAAAATATTAATTGCTTTGGTGCTTCACAAAAAGATAACAAACGGTGATTTATTATCATAAAGAGTTTCATATTTTAAAAATCGCTTATAAAAGGTGCAGTAAAAAGTCCTGAATTACGTTGCTTTCACAAGCTAAAAATAGATTTTCTGAAAATAATTGCTGCTCACTAGTTCTCCAGAAGAAATAAGATTTAAATAATTTACATAGATGAAGTAATAGAAGCTGAATTTTTCTTAAATTATTCTAAACTTCAAGGCTGGTTTAATTTTTTTGAAAAAACTATTTTGAATGTATATATTATTTGCAACTTTGGAATAAGTATTTAATTTCTATTTAGAAAATGATTGATTTAAATTTCCCGATGTAATACAAAAGTAACTATCTTTTGGTTTCTAAATCTAATTGAAAAGTATTTAATTAGATGTATATACACTCTTAAAACAAGAGTGAAATCCACTCCAGTTGGAGAAGTACATTTTCGACACTGGAAAGGAGTGAAATTAACTCAGACTGAGTTAAAATCGCTCTTTCGTTTTAAGAGTGTACTAACTATTAATATGCATTTTTTTTATTTAATATCTGATCTATGGCACCGAACAAACTGCATTTACATTTAAAATTTAGTTTACTATGCTGAAGGACTTTCTAGTTTGTTTTGGACAACATCTATTCACCAAAAATTGTTCTTTTAAACAATTAGTTTCGCTTAAAGGATGGCAATAGCTAGAACGGTTTGTTTTCATTTGTTGTTTGGAATTATGTTTTTGGTATTCGAGAGAATAATTTTTAAAAATATTTTACCTATTAAATTTTTAAAACGACATCCTGTAGTGCGGTTGGTTGTTCAAAACATTTGTCAAACACAGGTTGCATAGAAAGAAAAGTTTCTTTTTGTCTATATCGGACACTTTGAGAGTGAAAATGAAGGAACCAATGAAATCCAAGAGCATTACATCATCTAAAACTTTCCCATTGAAAAAACTTTAAAATTAATTGAAAATTAAAAAACTGAAAACTTTTTATAAAATTTCGTGTTTATGACCAAAAAGAAATCAAATGGTTTTAACGCTCTAAAAACTGAAACTTGTATTAATGGGTCGAATTATCTTGATCTAATATAAAAAATAAAACTTACAAATGAAAATAACAGGAGCAGATTTTATTAATTAACCTTAAAATTGTTTTGGGAAGGTTTATAACGATAAAATAAAGACCAAATACTTGATTCTTTAAAATACCGTTATATTGGACATTTTTCTCTAACTATTATTAGTTCAATGAGTTAATAACTTATCATTCTTCAAAGCTCGAATAATAAAGAAAGGAAGTTTTGAAATCATTTAAAAGCATGCGAACAGATTTTAAAACTTATCCTTGAATCATGGTATTGCGCGGAATAAAAATATTTTTTAAACCAACAAAATGTTAGTACATTTATAAGAAAACAGTTTGATTTTATTAAAAAATATATCTATCCAAGCGTAATTATTTTAATTCAAACAAATCGTATCTATGTTAATGCTATTTATTTGACCCACGCCCATTCTATAGTTTCTTTTGATTTAAATTTTTAACCATTAACCCTGTAATGCATATACTGTTGTCATATGGCAACAAGTAACATAATCCATTTTATTCTATTAAAGTAGAGCTCCCTCTCGTCAAATCTGCTTTTTTTTTTATCTATTACATTCCATTTTGAAGTTTTAGTTACTAATAACCCTCATAGATTACAATAGTAATAGTGTATTCAAAATTTAAGGATGAAGTTATTAACTGTTGTGAAATGACGTCTTTGGCAGCATTCAAAGTATAATAATATTAGTACTAAGTACAAATAAATTGTTTTGAAAAATTAATTAGTTCAAGAGGGTTATTTAAAAATATATTTAGTAGTTTTCTAGTCATTATTACCAAAATTGGAATTTTGTAGTTGGTTTTTGCCATATAGCAAAAAAATTGAAACTATTTAAATTCCAATGCAGTTAATTTTTTTCAGTATTTTTCCCAAATTGTATGAGTATTAAAGATAAAAAATTTATTTTTGGGGGATAAAAAAAATCATGGATTATAGGGTTAAGTTTTAAAATCACATTTTTTAGCGACTGTTAGATAATAGTGTGAATAGATTATTACAAAAGTACAGGGTGGTTATAAAATAACGCTCACTATTCGGAGTGGACTGCAGCTTGAATGAATAATCCAGATGCATCAAACATTGAGACACTTACTAATCAAGAAGAGGGAAAGAGAATGAAATCATATAGACAGAATCCTAAAAAATAATCATAAAAAAGAATAATCATAAAAAACAAACTCGTCTCTTGACCAGGGTTCTAAATCACGAGGTGTCAATTATGGCCAATTACGGCCAACACTGCTAATTACGCCTCGTAATTTATAACCCTGGTCAAGAGACGAGTTTGTTTATTATTAAATCATTCTTTCCCCCCCCCCTTGATTAGTAAGTGCCTATAAGTTTTTTGCATTTGGATTATTCTTTAAAGCTACAGACCACTCCCAATAGCGAGCGTTATTTTATAACCACCCTGTATAGAAAAATTACATAGTTATTATTTCTTAAACCATCTAGACTTCATAGTAACGAACGCTTATTGGTTTTATTGATACTTTAAACGGACGCAAGATAAGAATATATATTTTTTTATAATTCCAATAAAAAGATATACTTAACTGCCCATTATAAGAGAAGTAATGAAAAAAATCAATGTTAAAAAAAGAAAATTGTTACTTAAAACGTAAAAAAAAATGGTTTACTGTTACCACTTTGTAGAACATAATACACCGTTATTTACTTCTCAGGAAGCTAAAATATCCATTTAAGGCATTTTTGGGTAATCCGAACAAAGACTTATAATGAAAATATACTTTGCGTTGGCAAATCTAAAGACAACCAGCATACCCAACTCACGTGGGTTCTGCTCAAAGATTTTTTTAAATATACCTCACCACAGTTTAAGTATGCACTATAGAAATGTTCTACGGGAAAAAGGGTAAATAGTTCCCATTTTCGTGTGTGAGAATTGAATAAAAAAAAGGTATTTCGCACTCAATAAACCACTTTATTCGATATTTCAAAACATATTTGTATTAGTTTTATTAGGTTTTTCAGTTAGTGTAATATTAATTATTTTTTCTTTCATTTTTGACGGAATAAGGCGCACGAATATCAGAGTATCGCAAAAGGGCAGCCAATCAAACTACTTTTATGATTCATGAATTTGGATAATTTTGTGGGCAGTTCTATTTCTATTCAGTGATATAGTTTTAGCGTCAGACTCAATTTGAATGACATTTTATGATTGGTTAGGCTTAGCGATTGATAAAAAATCAATAATTCCACAAGCTATCAATAAACAACTATGCAAATTTTCGGCTAATAAATTAAAAGAAACTTTAACTAATGATTTGAACAACCAGCACCACAGCAAGAAGTTGGCATTTTAAAAAAACTAATAACGAAAATAATCTTACAATAAAATGTATTTATATAATTTATTTATAAAATATAAATAAAATTTGTATTGTTGGAAAAGTAAGGTTGTTACTTCCCGCTTAGGTTGTTCATCTTGATCCAAACCCAACCTTTTTACCATTAGACAGTTACTCTACTTTATTCAAGTCGTTGAAACCTAAGGAAATATGGAAGCTACGTGGTCTTGGCTTAGTTGTTTTTCAGCACTCTATCTTAAAATAATGAACGCGGTTACGTGACAGTTATTTGTAATGAGTTTTCACAATATTACAAGGAGTAGAACTACAAAATTTATGTTTTGGAAAATTGAGAAGGTTAAAAAAAAAAGCACTTTAGAAAGTTTCAGTTGACAATTAAATTGAAAACGGTTGCATTACAAAAAAGGAAGTTGAAAAAATGTAAATATTTTTTTATAAGTTAAAACTCGTGAGCATAAAAGTAATTACCATATTTTAACTGTAACTTGACCATTTTCAAAGTACTCACTTTTTTATAAGCAATTTCATTATATTTCTGTATCTTTTTAACCCTCTAATGCATGATTTTTTATTTTCATCCCAAAAAAGTATATATGTATATTTAATACTCACACATTATGGGAAAAATACTAAAAAAAATTAACTGCATTAGAATTTAAATAATTTCAATTTTTAAAAGAATTTCCATATGACAAAAATTCCAAATTTTGATAATAATGACTAGAAAACTACTAAAAATATTTCAAAATAACCCTTTTTAACAATTATTAATTTTCCAAAACAATTTATTAGTATTTAGTACTAATATTATTATTCTTTGAATACTGCTAAAAATGTAATTTAACAAAAGTTAATAACGTCACTCTTTAATTTTGAATACACTTTTACTACTGTCATCTATGAGGATTATTAGTAACTGAAACTTTAAAATGATATGTAATAGATGAAAAAAAAAAACAGATTTGTCTAGGAGGAACTCTAATTTAATAGAATAAAGTGGATTATGTTACTTGTTACCAAACGGTAACAGTATGCATTTAGAGGGTTAAAAGTTTTTTTGACAGATAGAACCGAATTTGGCAGAGGGGTGCGAACAGACTGACATCCACACGCCAGTACCTACATTTCCATTTCCCTATAATTTTTTTCTTCGCTATACTTCAAATTTTATTTAAATTTGGTGAAATTTTCTTGTATACTCTATACGTAGTGGCAATAAATTATTTTAAAACTACAACGACTAAACTATCATGCAGTTTTACTATGAACTATATATTTTTTTTAAATTAAAAATATTTGTTTTAAGAAAAGTACCCTTTTAATTAATTTAAAAAAAGTTCAATAATGTAAAACTTATGTTAAAAACAATGTTCATAATTGAAGACGTATTTCATACGCAGACTATTTTTGACCACTGCCGTTTTTTTAACAATTCTAAACCTATACCAATTAATTTACACAATCACCACAAAGCTTCGAAATTGTTTTGTGAAGAAACCACAAAATCTTTATTTTTTGTCCGAAGAATTCCCAAACAAAAGAAAACATAGTTTATGTGTTCAGATTCGGAAGGGAAAAATAAAATAGTTATTTCAGATGCTAAAAGATAGAAAATATAGCTTTGAACAGACAATAAACAACTGTAGAGACGTGTATATTTCTTTTTACATAAAGCATTTAGGAAAGGAAGTAAACATAAGTTCTTTTGTTACGTTTCTATTTTATGTGTTTGGGGTTGTGATTAAAGAAAGTAGAAATGACATAATAGAAAATAATCTTTGAATAGTATTTTAGCTATCTCAAACACAAATAACTTCATTCTTGTTTTGCTAAAAATGTTTTCATTATAAGGGTACAATGGACCTTCAAATCCGTCAAAATGGCTGGAAATGTACTTTTTTTTATTTTTAGACTAAATAATAGTCTGGAAACTCTGCTACGATAATCTGAAAACAGAATTAAATTTCCTTAATTTTTAAGTGAGTTATGGCTATTTTTAGTATCAAAGGTCGTACATTCATGCCCATTTCACGTACAAAGCGTCTGCTGTAGACGTAAAAGCTTATGATTTTTCCGAATTTGTTTGCTATCTTTTAGCCACACATTCATTTATTTGATAAGTTAGATTAGGTAAACTGTACTTCTACTTCAACTACAACATTCGTGTTGTGTTTGTTTGTTTTCGGAATTTGAACGTGTGTTTTTTCAACAATATTTTTTAAAGCTTTTTGATTAGTGTTTTGGTTTCTTGTTGCTTGGTTTTTGTTTACGAGATGTACAATTTTGTATTCTAATGGATGCAATTGGTTCGGAAGCCGAAAGGTCGTCCAAATATAAAAAAAAGACATGTGCTGCAAATGATTGAAAATTATGATAGTCATCTGAAGAAGCCAATAGCATTGTAATTACGAATCAAAACTCTGATTACGTAGCAACTTTAGAAAACGGTGCAAGTGATTATGTTATTATGTGCGTGTGAAAAAGCTTATTTTTTTTACGATAAAATTATGTCTACAAAGTTTTGGTATTCTGTAGTAGTTAATAGTTCTGATAACAATTTTAAATTAACTACCACAATATATAGTGACCTATTTTCACAAATATTGTCAAATTTTAATTGTTAATTAGGATTAATTGTTAATTGAGCTAATAGATTTTTGCTCTGATCTAAGGTCAGTCTGCCAAGAGTCTATACTGTAGTTGTTTTTATTTGCATTAAAATGAATAACTTGGTAATAATACATTACATACTCTAAAACTTTTTTCTGCCCATCTATGATTTTATTTTTTTGGTTTTTAAACTTTTTTGTTTCGTTTATTACTAATTTTTTTATATAATTATTCATATAATTGTTACTGAACACCAAGTACATAACAATATTTTAGTATCATACCATATTTCCTTGTGCACCATATTTTCTATGTGTCAATAAACCAATTTTCATTAAAATCATAAAAGAGCTGTTTTCTCTAATACTAAAAATTGGTCGATTTGTAAATTTCGAAATGTTCCCTGCGCATCAATTTTTAATTAATTTCTTAGATATTGCAATTATGGCTTCTTCATGTATGTCACATTATAAATTGGATATGATACTGGGGATTTATTGAATATTAAACTCAAAATTAATTTTTTTAAAGAAACTTTTTGACGCTTTTTTGGGGGAAAATGGTATTTAAACTTAATTTTACTCAAAAATAAACTTTTTAGGATTGTTGATGTATCCAATTTTCAATGAAGTACATTCAAATAACATAAAACTGGAGAAAAATATTGATATTTTTAAAAACTAAGACGCAGGGAGCATTTTTAAAAATTTTAAAATTCGACACTTAAAAATTTAATATCTTAAAATGTTGTCAATATTTTTTCAAAATAATTTATATTTCAATTCTTACTTAATATATTGTACTGTGGATAAAAAATTGGACTTCTAACTGTAAAATTAAAAAAAAAGATTTTTAAACTCCATTGTACCCAGGGGACACAGTACCTGAAAATTGCGAATTTGTTTTTATTTGCTAAAATTAAAGTTTAGAATCTTCTAAATAAGTCTACCAAGTTTTAAAAGTGTATCTATATTTTAAAAAAAGTTATTCTTTTTTTATGCGGAAAGGTATGATAAAAATGCATACAAATGAAAACTCTAAATGCTTTTTTCTTTATGTTTATATTTCCTTGATGAGAAGTTCTTTAAAACGCTAAGGCTTTTTTAATTACTTATAAAAATCTAAGGAATTTTGTATACAGTCTGTCAAATATGTTAATATTAAGAATTGGCATTAAAATGGCTTAAAAAAGTAATAATTTTTTTTATAAAAAATATTTAAGTCGAAAATTGTCAAATATGCTAAAATAATTTAGGGATTTTTAACATAAATATTTTTTATAAAACAATTACTGAAGATAAATCAAATTTGGATGCCAATTGTTATGTAAAACAGTTTAAAGTACCCGAGGAAAAAATTGGGTTAAAATATTTGAATTTAAAAAAGCCTTAGCATTTTTTAAAAGTTCAAAAAAAATTTAATATTTTTTAAATAACTCAAAAAATATTTTAAATTTTTTTTCCGTCATATATTGTTTTTAAATATAAATTGAACTGATAAAACATAAATCTTATAGTGAATATGTCAAAATTAAACATTTTTATGAAAGTGGTACCGTGTCCCCTTAATAAGTTTAGCTATAAAGATATGACTTCAGAGATCTATCTTTTTGCACTCTTTGAACGTCTTTTTATATGCCAGAACGGACATCTCTCTACCTGGCAGTCGACGGTCTGATCATCTAAATAGCATTAAAAATCAAAATTTTTTCATTTTAATCGCAGTTGCCACATCAATAATCGAATGAAAAATTTTATTAAAAATAAATTTTTTGAAATTAATTTTTTTTTGTCATAAATTAGTTTCTCATGACATGAATATATAGACAATGGGAAATTCTGTGAAGGTTCATTTTTTTATTAAAAAAGTGGCACCGAGCTTTCCCTTTCTAGCCTACTTTTTTTATTTAAAATGGAGAGATTTTAAGTCTTCGATTATATAAAATTTAAGCTTTAAAAATTAGAATATTAATTTAGATTTCAAACAAGAATTCCGAATCATTTTATAAGAAGAATAACTTAATAAAATTTTATTTAAAAGTGCTTAAAATTCTGTCTTATTCGAATTTACAATAAAAAAATTTCACCGTTATGTTACATTTGAAAAAGTATTACTAAAGAACAATTTTAATTTAGTAGCTCAGTAAGTATTATACCGTAGCAAATAAAATGATCTTTCAAAGCCTTTACTTTAGCATAATGAACTAATTTAACGCGAAAACACTAAAACAGTAGCATTTTCTTTTCTTTGATCAGGTTTAATCCACATTGAGACTTAATTTTTTTCAGTCCATTGTTGCGTGTAAAAGTCGGAATGTTGGAATTGTTTAGTAAATTTCAAAAGAAGGCCGTTTCTTCGAGATTGAACACCCATGTTAGTGTTTCCTGAGAGACGTTATAATAAACTTTGAAATTCAGGAAAATTAGTGAAATTGACTTTTTGATTAGTGAATTGACGATTAGTGAAATTGACTTTTTTGCGTTCAATTTTCATTCGCAGTTCCTTGATTTTAATCTTTTACTACCCGAGCAAAATCCTGCACTTATATTCTCAATCTAAACATAATTTTCATACAAATATATGCTAAAAAGTATGTTTTGCTCAGGAATTTTTTTAAAAAGTTTTGCTTAATAGTTACTTAGGGGCACGCCTTAAACTCTAAAAATACACATTTTTGCGCAATAAATGCAACAAAAAAGTTCGTATCACTTATTTGCAGTTAACCAATTTTAACATTGTTTGCAAAATGCCTTTAAAATTAATTACTAAAAGAACTTTTTTAAAAGTTCGAAAATAAAATTTAAAATAATTTTTTTAATAACTAATATCGTATTGACCCTCGTTCAACTTCATTTTTTTTATAGAAATAAATTTCGGAAACCTGCAATCAAAGGCTAAAAACAGATATTTGGATCTTCTTCTATCCGACCAGGTCAATTTTGGGGAACTAATTAACTTATTAATTGTTTGTGGGGAGGTTTTAAAAAATGTCCTTAAATGGAGATGCCAGGTTGCAAGAGGTTAAAATTTAAAAAAAAAATAACTGAATATTTTTAATTCCTCTAAATTGTTCGAAATTTTATTTCTGTAGTAAATGATAAATATGATCATAAATGACGAATCCATACTTTGCATTTTTAAAATTAGGTAAAAGTATAACATTTATAATTAAAAAAAGTGTGTGTTGCTGGAAAACCTGATACTCAGGTGACGGGTTTGTTTGTTTGTATCCGTTGAAGTGATAATTTGCATGTAATTTAAGGAAATGGAATCTCGTTAATTTATATTCCTTACGCTTACATTTTTGACAAAAAAAAGTGAATTTGTCATGCAGAAAACATTGTTTTAATACCGATTTTCGGTGTAAAAAAAGTAACAGGGAGGAGATGTATCCAACTAATTAAAGTGTTAATTGCTTGTGGTGTGAGTGGAGGTTTTAAAAAATGTTCTTAAATGGGGACGCCAGGTCGCAAGAGGTTAAATAACTATCTCTTTGCAGATTTTCTTTAGCTAAGCTATTTCAATTTTCATATTAATACTGTAACATGTACATGTGTAATGTACATTACAACATGTAGTATTAGTAACATATTAAAATGATGTTACCGTTACAATCAAATAATCATAAAAACTATCAAATATTGGTACAGCTAGGATATGATCTCCGGTCTGTTCAAAGGTGACTTTTGACTAGCTTAAAAAATTAACATAGGGTTGCTATGCCTATCGAGTTTTATGGAATACGAAGTGGAATATTTACCACATTTAAGCGTTCTCATTGCTTTTGGTAAAGATTTCCTCAGTTTTTCCTATCTTAAGTGGGTGCATAAAATGAGGACCAAGCATGATTGGGAACTAAACACTGGGTTTTCCGCTTAAAGGTTCCTCAACTGACTGGAACACGCCCTCTCGCTATTAGACCCTCTCGCTATTGAGTTAGATTGAATTATAATTACCAATACTACTTTTAGATTCCTTTTTTTTTTTTTTTAAATTTCAGTTTTACTGAATTTTATGTTTTATAATTTTCCATTTACAAAGATTAAAAAAATCAATTTATAAATTAAATTTATTTGAGTCTTTTTCGGTTTTATCCGCTCCTTTTGATTTAAAGACGATATTTTTGTTAAGAAATTTCAGTTGCAACTTATTTCTATTAAAAGTTTCATGAGTTTTTTTTCTATAAAAAAATTTACCGCATAAAAATTGATATTATTTCCAAACATAAATAACATGAACACACTTAATAATTTACTGAAAAACAATTTCGAAGCGGTGCTACTTGCTTTGAGATTATTTTTTACGTATCAAATAATCACTTAAATGATTAACGTTATAGACGGATTAGTTTTGCTTTATGAAAAAATTTTTTACACTCAAATTTCTTGATAGATTTTAATAATTCTCTATATAGAACACCCGCAGCTATTAAAATAAATTTCATTAACTTCTGTTGACTCTGACGTATTACTTAAGTGTAAAAAATGTGGGGTTTTTTTTTGGGGGGGGGGCATAAACATGTATTTTATTGTATACATGGTAGAACTAGCAAAAATGTTTACAAACATCAATTGTTTTCTTTTAACACTTTCTATTTGCCAAAGTTGAGCCTTTTTCTTGCATGTACTCGTTTTCACTCAATATCGGATAATTTATTGATTCGGTGTCAAAATCACCCTTCATAGGAATTTCAAGTGAGCCATTTGTAACTCCCGTCACTTGCTTGATGATGCATTTAACTGCATTATTTTGACAAAAATGCAACGCGTTTTTTTCCCACAATGAATTATCCTGGCGTCCCCATTTGGGGACGTTTTTTAAAACTTCCCCACAATCAATTAAAACGTTAATTAGTTCCGAAATTGGCCTGGACCGACAGAAAAAGATCCGAATATCAGTTTTCGGCCTTTGATTACATGTATCAGTCATTTATTTCTATTAAAAAAGAAGTTAACGAGGGTCAATACGATACTAAAAAAATCTATTTTTATCAAACTCTTAAAAAATGTCTCTTAGTAGTTTGTTTGTAATGCAAAATGTCTTTAAAATTATGTCAAAATAATCTGTTGACTACAAATAAATGATAAGGACTTTTGTTCCATTTATATCACAAAAAATGTGTATTTTTAGAGGTTAAGGCGAGTCCCTAAGAAACCATAAATATATATTTTTTTAATTCTTTGCAAAAAATACTTTTCATACAAATAGATACTAAAATATCGCTAAAAAGTATGTTCGGATGAAGAATATACGTGCAGAATTTTGCTCAGGTTTTAATAGTTTATACCTAGAAACTGAAAAAAAAAATATTTTAACTACTGGCCATAAATGGATTAATATTGTCTTGTGTTTAAATTAGTTCTTGTATAATAAATTCGTAAGTATTGCAATCTTAATAACGTCTTGAGTTTTTAATACATGTTTTACGCTCGATTAATAGAGTACTGCTCGCAAGTTTGTCAAACAAACGCCGTTTCCTATGGCAGAAATGTATATTTCTGCATGAAAGAATAATAAATTTACCCCAAAAAAAAATTCCCGCAAAAAGTAACGGATTTCATCCAAGCACCATGAAGCATAACTTGTTTGAACAATACAAATTCCGTACGATATGTCAAACTGTCGACGAAAGTCAGACTTGCTACCTTAGTACCTTTAGATATTTACAAAAAAAAAATTCTCATCTTTGCAAATATTTTTTTTAATATTCATATATAGATATTTTATCCCTTCTAAAATTAAATTTCTTATTAACAAGAAGCATTTTAGTCTTGTAAAGTAATTTTGACCATCATTTCTTTCCAAATTACCGGTTTTTTTTACCGAAACAAAAACGCAAAGGAGTTGTTTCACGGAGGATCTGGCAACAGCTTCCTAATCTTGTTTTCATTATTTCCGAATTACTTTTGTTTTGGTTGGCTGAAAGAGATATATTCAGGTTTGTGTTCTGACCAAGAACACTACCCTGAATATGTCTACCAACCAACCAACCAACCAACCGGAACGTTTCTTTCATTATATAGTTCTATGCCTTATCGTAGATTTATTGGAGTGTAAAAGATGTCTTTATTATATTGGAAAGTAATTGCTTAAAGTTGATTATTACTTAAGCTGTTAATTTAAAGGAAAAAATTACATAATCCAGAAAATGTGAAGCTTGAAAATGAGTTTTCTGCTTAAGTTCGTCTACACAAGCAAAATATAAACGAATGAATACTCCAGTACTTAGCAATTTGTATAGGAAAAATTAAGTTGCACGAAAATCAACTTAAAAAAAAAAAAGATAACGTTTTCATTCAATTCATTCACAAAGTCGTCGTTATTAGTTTAAAACTAAAATTACTTAAGTTATTTCCAAAGTTTTCACCGTAATACTTATTACTATATTTGATTAAATTTTTGCTTTGCACTTCTTCACATTTTCTTATTTAAAAAAGAGTAAATTAAGTAAACTTTAATAATCCATGTTTGACGATGCATAAATTCTGAAGTCCTTTAGTTACGCGCAAACGGAAGGCGTTGTACACATCAAAAATTGATTATTACTTTATTTATTAAATGACTATTATTAAATTTACAAAAGTCTTATTGGTTGAAGAGTCTTAAACCCTTCACGATGATTGCCAAGAAATTTCCCGCTCGAAAATGAGCTTTTGCCTAAGTTTTCGCAAACAGTAAACAAAATATGAGACAAATGACCACATTCCTAAACAATTTTTTTGAGATATATTATGTTACACAAAAAACGTTTTTATTAGGCAATGAAGGGGAAAGTTTTTTTTATGCACAAAGTAGTTGTTAATGGGGAAGTGTATGTTAAAATCGTTTAAAAAATTTAAGTATTTTTGGCACAGCACTCCTAAATAAAATGAAAGTCATTTAAAAATATCCAACAAACACACATGCATTTTAAACTTTAAAGGGGAGTTCTGAACATGTTAGATAGGAAATATTAGGTTATATTATGTAACGCAAAAAAAATTTTAAAAAATTATTTAACTTTTTTATTCGGTAATGAAGGTGTTAATTTTATTCACAAAGTCGTCGTTAATGGGGAAAGTATATTTAAATCGTCTACTCATAAAATGTAAAAGTATTTTTGGCACAGGTCCCCTAAATACAAAGAAAGTCATTTAAAAATATCACATACATGCATTTTGAACTTTAAATAGGATTTCTGAACATGCTATTTAGGAAATATTATGCTATACTCTGTTAAGCAAAGAAATTTTTTAAAAAAAATTAATTAAATAAAATTTCGGTAATGAAGGTGTTAATTTTATTCACAGAGTCGCCGTTAATGGGGAAAGTGTATATTTAAATCGTCTACTCATAAAATGAATAGTATTTTTGGCACAGACACCCCTAAATAAAATGAATGTCATTTAAAAATATCCAAAACACATGCATTTTAAAATTTAAATAGGATTTCAGAGCATGCAATTTTGGAAATTTTATGTTATACTCTGTTAAGCAAAGAAAATAAAAAAAAAATTCATTAAAGAATAAAATTTTTAATTAAAGTGTTAATTTTATTCCCAAAGTCGTCGTGAATGGGGAAAGTATATTTAAATCGTCTACTCATAACATGTAAAAGTATTGTTGTTGCAGCAACTAAAATAAAATGAATGTCATTTAAATATATCCAACAAACACGCATGCATTTTAAACTTTAAATAGACTCCAACTATTCATTTCACAAACTTCAGAAACCCATGAAGTTTTACGACAGGAAGTTCTGGCTATAATATTACATCTCCGTACTATAACGTCAAGAAGTAATGCCTCTGTGGCTATGCTAAGAAGTGGTTAGTTTCACATTGCAATAATAGCCTACTCTCTTTTCAAGATTTAATGCCCACTGAGAATTTTCCATGATTTTAGTAACCTTAACGAGGATTTAATTCCAAAAGTAACTCGTTGATGCACAAGTTAGAGGTGTACTACTAAAATTTATAATTTAATTGCTAATTAAAAAGTAGCTTTTATAATAACTTTAACCCTTTCAGTCCCAGTGATGCCATTTGGCATCATCACTTTCAATATTTTTTTCTAAATATTTTTGCCCCGGTTATGACATCCAATCACACATTATTCGATTCTTCACACTCTGTTCTATTAGACAATATTTTACATTAATCTCAATAGAAATCAGAACTATTTTTTTTATTCAGAAAATAACTAACAAGCGTTTCACCTGATTTTTGAAAAGTTCACTTCAGTTCCTCGTATTTAAAACACAATTCAAACTATTTCGGTTAAAATAATTATAATTTTTTTTTTGATTATATGGTCAGATACCTTCAAATATATAACTAGAAGGGTTTTTAGGTAATATATATTTTTTTATTTTGTTGTTTTCTACAGTTAAAACATTTTGGCATTGTTTGAAAAACCATATAAAAATTTAAAAAAAAAAATTCTTATGGAAATCTTATATTTGACCTAAAACAAGCTTATTTTCTGAATATCAGATGTTTCTGTAGTGTAGTAAATTTTTGGGACTGAAAGGGTTAACCTCTTGCTACTTGGCGTCCCCATTTCGGGATATTTTTAAAAACCCTCCCACAAACAAGTAACAAGTTAATTAGTTCCGAAATGGACCTGATACAATAGAAGATGCAAATATCAGTTTTCAGCCTTTGATTACAGGTATCAGACATTTATTTCTATAAAAACAAAATAAGTTGAACGAGGGTCAATACGTTATTATAGTTCTTAACAGGATTATTTAAAACAAAAATTTCAAACTTTTCAAAAAGTTATATTACTATTTATTTTAAAGGGAATTTTGCACTAAAAACAGTGTTAAAATTATCTGTTCACTACAAATAAGTGATACGGCCCTTTTTGTTGCATTTATAGCACACAAAAAATGAGTATTTTTATATTGTAATGCGTGTCCCAAAGTAACTATAAATATAATTTAAAAAAATTGAAAAACATACTTTTTATCATATATTTGTATGAAAAGTATGTTTAGATTTTTAGAATATACATGTGGATTTTGCTCGGATCTCAAAAGGATAGACACAATTTTAAAATTGTTACATTTTAAGGATCCAACTTGTAAAACTATCAAAAAGCTAATATTTTGTATTAATAATTTTATATACACTTTCTGGAATTTTCAAATATATTACTGTGCAAAGATTCATTTTGGATTCGAAAATATTTTAAATAGTAACATTTTACCTGACCTGTTTTTTAAGTTAAACTGTATGCGTGGAGATTAGGGAAATGCTACAGGTGCTTGGTTTCATTCATACATTGAAATAATGAAATTGCGTTGTGGTCGAAATTTCGAAATCAAGATTTTAGGGTTTTCTGCAATTTTTGTAGGGTGCTTATTGAATTATTCCGAGAAAATTTAGAGACGTGTGTTACACACATTTAATTTCTTTGTAATTCATCGAGGAGTCTTTTATTATCTAATCAAGTATTTTAAATATCCTTTTTATTGTTTATATTTTAGATACAATAACTTTTGTTGAGTTAAGGGGTCATAGGAGTCTTAAAAATTAGCAAAGAAGGTACTACAAAGCGCAGTTTGATCTTTCATGTAATTTTTTAACTACTCAATATATAAGTATAATTTTTTTATATGTAATTCTATAAGATTTATTTAATATATATTTTTTTTAATTTTTGAAACTTTAGCCAAAACTAAAATAAATGATATTAAACATAAAGCTATCTGAACACATTGGGATTAGGCTTGCGCGGCAAATTGTGAGGTCAAAATTGAAAAAATGACCAAGAAAATGACTTTATATTGTACAAATATGTACAAACTAGGACTTATACCTAAATTCTCAGCTCAATGTTAATTAAAAATTATTTTTAAAATTTTTATTATTTTTTTAGAAAAAAGCTCTTAAAATAATTTCTAATTAAAATTGAGCTGAGAATTTAGGTATAAGTCTTTGTTTGTATATATTTGTACAATATAAAGTCATTTTCTTGGTCATTTTTTCAATTTTGACCTCAAAATTTGCCGCGCAAGCCTAATCCCAATGTGTTCAAATAGCTTTATGTTTAATATCATTTATTTTAGTTTTGGCTAAAGTTTCATAAATTTTAAAATTTGTTTTATAATAAATAAATCTTGTAGAATTGCATATAAAAAATTATACTTATATATTGAGTAATTAAACAATTACATGAAAGATTAAACTCTACTTTGTAGTACCTTCTTTGCACATTTTTAAGACTCCTATGACCCCTTAATTGAACCTTAGTTATTTTATACTAAAAGTCAAGGTTTGTACAAAAAAATTTCCAGTATTTTATCTGAATTCCATTAGAATTAAATCATATTTCATTTCATTGCTAATATCTTTTATATTTTATTGCCATAAAAAATTGCTTCTCAGATTTTTAATTTTTTTTATGAATGTAAAAGCTTAACTAAAAAAAAGCTAAACTATACATTTACTTCAAGACGAAGAAATGCAAATCTACTGTAAAAAAAGGAACCATTTCACTAATGACTTCTTTTTTCTGCCTTTCGAACTCTATTATAATGCCTCTTTAGAGAACACATTGACGCAAAACTCCAGAATAAATGTCGGTTTCACAAAGAAACAATTCGAACATTTCGACTTATTTTACGACCATGGACTCAATGATTATCAATTCTCCATGGATTGAACTTGATATTGGAAAAGGATATTCGCTTCCACTTTTGTTATTTTCTCTTTCTATTAGAGTTACATGTTTAAAGTAAAAGCTTTAAAGGAATATTTCAGTTGCTAAGATGTAACTTTTCTGAATTTATTAGTCAAAACTGCATTGAAAATATCTATTCGTTTCTTAATTGTCTCATGGATATTAGAATTATTGTCTAACACTTTCATTGCTGGGAGACATGAATAACTTTAAATATTTAAATTGTTCTATTATTGGAATAATTTTTTTAAGGATTAATATTTATTAAAGTATTTACATCTATAGTTAAATAGGCAAAAGGACTTATTTGTAATACATATTATATGGTATTTTAAATATTAATTCACTTATTAATTGTCTTATAGGTACTAGGCTATAAAGCCTACGGTCCTCCTTTATAGAGGGCGCATTCATTGTCATTTGTCCTACTTAAAATGTTTATTTGTGTTCAAGAAATAAATTTGAATTCATAAATATAAAATTTCTACAATAATATTTATAAAATTAATGGCTTGATATATTGATAGCTTTTAAGATCGGATTCTTAAATTTTCATAACAAGCGAATTCTTACTGTGTATATTTGTCTTACTATGTATATTTGTCTTACTATGTATATTTGTGTATATTTGTCTTACTATGTATATTTGCTGCTTAACTTACTTTAATTACCCTGCATTTCATAATCTGAAATTGAAAGAACAATATACTTAATAAACACCATAACACTCCATGTGTCTGATTATTTTTATGGGAGTAGGGATCAATACAAATATTTTCATTTTCTTTCGTCGTCTTCAATTTTAAGACCCCAGGTCAAAAATAAGTATCACTTATTTGTATCCAGTAATCGCATTGCAATAACACCATAAACATCGCTGCCAAAATCGTCAGCAATAACATCTTTAAAATGAAACAATTCAGCAATCCAATAAGCGAACATCGATCCTAGTTCAATACAAATGGCGACGCTTCAAAAACAGCCTCCGATCTCAATTTAAAATTTTCATACTTCATGGAGTTTGATACGAGAGCCCTTATTTTTTTACCCTTTAATAAAGTTTATTTTTCTTTTGAAGTGGAAAAATACAGAGGATTTGTGTTCTGAAAAGACGAACTATAAACTTCTCAATTTAATTCGACGTTCTTCTTTCTCGAAATGGGCAAGTTGCGTCTAAGTTGCTGACACAGAAGAATTCTTACTCTTTATACCCTAAGTTTGGGCGAGGATGTTAAATAGCTAAAACATCGTTATTGTTTACGTGCTACTACGGTAAAGTGTCAATAACCTCTTAAGGATCCGAGCAAAATCCTACACAGTATATTCTCAATCTAAACATACTTTTCATACGAATGTATGCTAAAAAGTATGTTTTTTAAAAAAAATTATAAAACAATTATGTTTAATAGTTACTAAGGGACACTCCCTAAACTAAAAAAAATACACATTTTTTGTACTATAAATGCAACAATAAAGGCCGTATCACTTATTTGTATTTAGCAGATCATTTTATTGTTTTCATTTAAAAATGCCTTGAAAATTAACTACTAAAAGAACTTTTTGAAAAGTTTGAAAAAAACTGGGGATAAACTGGGCAAGTTGGTTATCTATTGTAGTCAATGATTTTAGTTATAATAGTTATTCTCTTTTTTTAAAGTGAGAAATGGAAAACAATATGTTCGTTTAATCAGCATGGATTTTGTTTTTTAACTGCATAACTTTTTTTACCAACTTTTTTTTACGGTTCTTTGAGAAACGAAATCAACGAGTAGAAGTTTATAAAAACTAACTGAAATCTTGGATTCTAAATCCTAGATGCATCAAAC
Organism: Hylyphantes graminicola; assembly: GCA_023701765.1. NCBI lineage: Eukaryota > Metazoa > Arthropoda > Arachnida > Araneae > Linyphiidae > Hylyphantes > Hylyphantes graminicola. Next base: position 11,348,435 of record CM043113.1, read on the forward strand.
CATCCATCAGTAACAGTTAGCAACGAGAAAAACCAGCAGAAAAAAAAACATTCATTTCTGCCAATGCTTTTTTCTCCTTGAACACAATTTTTAGTAATAGAAGTAAGCTTTTTTCTTACAATAGGAGCAAGAAACAATAGATAGAAGCAAAAAACTTTCGAAGTTGGTGTAGAGCAGTTTTCCGGCAGTTTGAACTGTCGTTGCTCGTCGTTAGAACTCTTTTTCACAATGCTAAATTAGCCTGCTGACTTGAAAAAAATAAAATGGCCTGATGCGCTGGGCCAATCACATAAAAAGATGGGAATTTGTGTTTTTACATTGCTTTTTAGGGTTGAATAGTTTTTTTTTTACATTGAAAACGACCTTTTTTGGCCTTATATATAGATTGTTGAGTGCTTACCTTTTAAAGGTGATTTTATTTTTCCTGTCAACTGAAAAAACAGGTTCAGAGTTTTTAATTTTATATGTATAGGTTACCGTTATAACCAGGAATCAGATAAAACTAGGATTAACTAATAAGAACTAGTTTCCTCTATGTAAAACTAGATCTCACTAGTTAATACCAGTTTAGACCAATAGCATTGGTTAAAACTAGTTATAATTAGCCAAAACTAGAATTATCTAACATGTTTTAGATAAAACTAGAATTAACTACGAATGCTTGACTTTTTATTTATTATGAACGCTTATTTTATAATATTATTACGACAAAGGAGTTATTAGAAAACTCGATGTACAGTTTTTAAATGGAGTGTCTTCCAATATCCAAACGCTTTCATTGCATTTCAGCCCGATAATTAACTAAACTAATCCAAACCTATTATCCTAAATCGTGCTATTTTACGTTAATTCTAGTTTTATATAATATAAGTGTGTTATAGTTAAAACTGGATCAAACTCATCTGTTTCGTCAAAACTAGTATTAACTGGCAATAACTGGTTTTAGCTATTGGAAACTAGTTTTTACTAATGGTCTCAGTTAAAACTAGTTTTCACTAGTTAATTCTAGTTTTAGCTGATTTCTGGTTTTAACGGCAACGTATACACCCTCAAAAATGAATGCTCAAAAACGGCGAAAGTTTCCTTAATTTTGGACGATTCCGTTACTGGCAAATGCTCCGAGTTTTCGTTTCCTCAAAGTGAGGAAATTTGAATCGTCATTTTTATGAGGATTTGAATGTCCTCTAATCTAAAGAAATATTTCGTCATTTTTGAGCATGTGAGTACAACAATGAGATTCAGTTTCCTCAAAATCAAGGTACAGAATCGTCAAATCACGATCGTAAAAGTGAGGATTCGCGTTTACTCAAAGTCACGTGATAGTTTGACGAAACAATCCTCAAAATTAGCGAAACGAGGCTTGAGCATTCATGAATCGTCAAAAATGAAAGTGTTATTTCTGAGAGTGTAAACACAGTATAAATTTTAAAAACTTTAAAAATCTTAAACTTTATATTTACTTCGAAACGAAAAAAAATGCAAATGAAAATATACTGTAAAAAACATTTAACTAATGACTTCTTTTTGTGCCATTCTAAATCTATTATAATGTCTCTTCAGCGAACACATCGACGCAAAACTCCAGAATAAATGTCGGTTTCACAAAGCACAAAGAAACATTTCTAACATTCCAACTGACATTAAGACAATGGATTCAATGATTATCAATTCTCCATGGATTGAACTTGATATTAGAAAAGGGTATTCGTTTCCACATTTACAGAGCTTAGTGGAAGAACGTGCTAAGGGGGAAAAATGTGAAAACAAGCGAGTGTGCTTTAAGGGGACACGGTACCCAAAACATTATTTCCAGAAATAATAACATAAACTTGTAAATTATAGTGGTTTTAAATAGTGTTCACTCTTTATAAACATTATTCAACTGTTAAAACAAATATTTATAAGTAGTTTTTCATTTATTTAAAAAAGTCAAAATTTTGAATTTTTTTTTTAAACGCTACTCTCAATTTTGAGAATAACTCCATCAAACTTTTATAGTTTGTTTTGAATACTATTTGTTCAAGAACTGTGCATAGATTTTAAAATGTGAGCTACAGTTATAAAGTTACATGCATTTATACTGAAAATCACTAAAATTACAAATTATTGAATTCAACATTTAAAAAAACAACTATACATAGACTTTATTCCAAGCACAATTTTGTGCACCATATTCAAAAACACATACTAAAAATTTCAAAATTCTAATTTAATTAGCAAAAAAGCCTTAGGGATTTATTTAACACAAGAATTGAAAAACGTGAAACAGGAAAAAAAAAGTTGAAAGCAGACGAAATACGTATTCAAACTCAAAGAAATGACTCCGGAAATACTTAACTTTTTTATGGAAGATATCATTTGAAACTTTCAGTTTATGTTCAAAAAGAGATTGTGAATAAATAAAAAGTAAAAACTGAAAAATCGATATTTTGACCAATTTTTTGGTACCACGTCCCCTTAAAGCTTTTCGTTTGCACTTAGATACGTTCAAAACAGCACTTATAAAACGTAAAAATATACTTAACTTGAAGTTAATATGGGTAATCTTGACACCTTTGAAAGAGATATTAACGTGTCTGCTGAGTAAAAAATCTATTTTTTTTCCTCAAATATGTCACTTAGCACGTTCTTTCAGTAAACTCTTCATCTGCCTTATTTTCTTATTCTATTAGTCACACGTTCAAAGTGTAAGCTTTAAGGGAGCTTTCTTTCGCTAATATGTAACACTTTCTGAATTTATAATTCCAAACTGTGATTAAAGAATCAATTCATTTCTTAATTGACTCATGGATATAAGAATTAAAGTTTGACATTTTCCTCAGTGGAAGGAATCGATAACTTCAAATATTTAATTCTATCATAGAAATGAATTTTTATGAAAGACTCATCTTTAATAAATCATTTTAATTTCAAGAATCGATATAAGAATACTTATTTGTAGTAAGCAGTAGTAATTACTACGAGTACGTACGAGTAATTACTTCATAACTATTTCAAATACCTATTCATATCTAAATTGTCCTGCGGTCAAAGACTGTTTGAAATTTGGAATTTACGGAGGCATAAGTAATTGAAATAAATTCTTGGATAGTAGAAATTTGATTCATTCTTTAACGACTGTCGGCAAGTAAGTTTGCCACAAGAAAATGAGTTTTCTGCTTAACTTTATCCTACTCTCCGTGCCAACCTAACTTGGGTAAAAATAAAGTGTAAAAAAGGCAGAGGGAAAAGCGCGATTGGTCCGTTAGTTGGAAACTCTTGTAAGGTAATATTTACATGCAAAGTGGTCTGAATACAACTAAACCAAAATACACTTTTCATTCCGAAAAAATTGCCAAATTTTCGCAAATTTTCAAATCTGTTAAACTTTAAACGAAGTTAATGTTTTAAACATTTTCTGGATGGATTCACAAATTATTTATGGAACTATTAACATACACGGAAGGATCTTCTCCATAGCATATTTCTATTTACCCAACTTAGGTTAGCAAGGAGTGTAGCAAGAAAAATCTTAGGCAAATAAAGACCATTGTCTTGAAAAGTTTATATAAAATAATCGTTATATAAAAATGAATTTTAAACAAAACTTAATGATAACGTTTTTATAAGTAAATGAAGATTTTAATGGTGTTAGTAAAGTCGTAATGTATTTGCTGAACTATACCAAAACCGACCTTAAGTTTGCAGCAGAGAAATGTACTACGTGGAGGAATTTGCGTAAACAACGCGGCTGGCGCCGAAGCTTTGCCTGCTCCGATTGGTTGATAATTTGACCCTGATATTCGTGCGCCCTGTTACGTCAAAATCGAGGGGAAAAAATAATTAAAATAACACTCTAAATGAAGCTATACTAATAAAAATAATAAATTTATGTCTTGAAATAACAAATAAATTTGTTTATTGAATGTGAAATACCTTTTTGTATTCGATTCTTGCCCTCAAAAATAAGAATTATTAACCCTCTTTCTCGTAGAACATTTGTATACTGCATACTTAAGGTCGGGAGAGGTATAGCGTTTATTGAAAAAATAACAATAAAAATTATTATTAAAAACATTTGTGTACCAAAATTTTAACTAGGGTTCGTATTTCCAATGAAAGAAGTCGACCAATTCGACAGATTTACTTACATCGAAACAATATCAGTGTACAGTTAACCCTTTAAAACCTGAACTAAGCAATTGTGCGGGTATAAAAGAGAATGTTCAAGCTTTTTAAAAATATCGATGCCGACGCAGCTGACGTGTACCAGCCGTTTATTTGTGTAAAAATTACGTGTTTCTTAAAGAGTTGCTGCCATTGATGCTGTTTAAGGCAAACTTATTGACAAAACTCTTAACTTTTAAGCCTCGTAAGCTTAAATCAGAGCCTTTTGAAGGAGTCGTAAAGAGTTATAAATATTTATTACTAAACAATATTTTTAGTTTTATTAAATAAAATTATGAATTAACCATTCATTTGAAAGATAGTCAGGGCCTGTTCTAGGATATATCAGACTACACTCTCGGAAATAATACGCTCACTTTTGACGATTCATTAATCCTCAAGCCGCATTTCGTTAATTTTGAGGATTATTTCGTCAAACTATCACGTGACTTTTGAGTAAACGCGAATCCTCACTTTAATGATCGTGATTTGACGATTCTGTATCTTGATTTTGAGGAAACTGAATCTCATTGTTGTACTCACACGCTCAAAAATGACGAAACATTTCTTTAGATTAGACGAAATTCGAATGATCATAAAAATGACGAATCAAATTTTCTCACTTTGAGGAAAGGAAAACTCGGAGCATTTTCCAGTAAACGGCATCGTCAAAATTAAAGAAAATTTCGTCGTTTTTGAGTATTCGTTTCTGAGAGTAGGCACAACCTATTTTGGGGGCCCCTTTAGGAAAAATGTGTATGATTTATGTATCAAATGTTTGCTACAATTTTATAGGCTTCCTTAAAATCATCGATCAAAACAATCACGTTAGGTCAATTTATCAGCCAAAATTGAGTAAAAATGAAAGTTGAGTATCAGAATTTTTTAGTTTACTGATATTTTGCGAATTTACAACATTTAGCCTAATAGAAACTATAGGCCTATTAGCCTAATAGAATCTAATAGGCCCTAGGCCGGGGCCTAACGGGCCTTGTGGAAGAACATGCCTTGGAGATAGTCATCCCATAAACATAATTCAAAGTTTGTAAGTAATTTTTAAACATGTATGAAAATCGTAATAGCAGAAGAATAAAACACATTTGAAGAAAAACTATGATCCGGTTGGTTAGTAAATAATAATTTTTTATGTTTTTAAATGTTCATAATTATCGACAGGATGACGAATTTATTTTTAAATTTAAAAAATAATAATAATGTACACCTTAACGACTGTTGACAAGAAAATTGTCCGAACGAAAATAAGCTTTCCTCTTAGTTTAGTCTAATAATCAACCAAATATAAGTCAAATAAAGATCATTGCATGTCTAACCTCTTGAGACCCAAGCAAAATCATATACTTATTTGTAAGGTGTAGTTGCGAAAATCAAGTTCTTCAAAGTACAACTAATATATAAGGACCGGTATCATTGGCGAAGTCATCCACATGAACTTATTTTCGTCAAAAGTCGCCAATTAATAGGCGGGACCCTATACCTTAGTTATACTTTCAGAAAACGCTAGTTTCGCAACTACAATCTTTAATTTATGTAGGAGAAATTAAGTTACACAAAAAAAGCGAATTTTTTAAACCTAAAGCTAACATATTTGTTCCATAATTAATGTGATGTGCTTTTGTATAATTCAATTTATTCAATTTTTATGCGTGAGTCCATGCTTCAATTTACTCTAATTTAATAGTGTCATGGTCTAAGCATTTCTTAAAACCTCTTTTTCGTCAAGTAAGGGAAAACCGAAGAGAAAAAATTCTTAACTATTACTTTAACTTGACTTTTATTTGAATTCGGGTTTAAAGCAGAAATGAAAATTTTATTTCCCAATTCAAATAACTATAAGAATACTAAACTAAAACACGTTTTATTTAAATAACAATTTCAACTTTGCTGAATTGTCTGAACCAAAACAGATGCAATCTAATGTCATTTTTGCAGACGCATCTTTTTTATTAATAGTGGTTTTTACATCTCACTCTGTTGCTTTGATAAACGTGCTTTTAATATTTTTGTTTCATTTTTTTTCCCTTTGTATCGTAACTATTATATATACAATTTCAAATAACCGAAATATAGCACTGCATATACGATTTAAAAATACCTAATTTGTTTAAACATTTTTAAGTTATCATTACTTTCATATTTTGGAAATGGGTGTTGTAGATAGGAGGTATACATTTTAGTAAATCAATCGCGTTGTCGAAACATACTAGATTTGTTTCGATTTTGGTGTTTTCTAAGCATAGCTTACAATTATCTTTCGGACCTTAAGACCTGAGACTGGACAGTTATTGCATAAAAAAGAACTTCACCTCAAGCACAATGTTGGTAGCATAGAAGAATATTTTTTTATGAATAGCTTAACCTAACTTTTACGTCTTGTGAAAAAATCCTGCACGAACTGTATCTATAAATATTCTTTTTATTTGAATTTGACTTGTTTATTTGTTTAGTTTTTTTAATCTGTATTTCATACAAATTTATAAATTTTTAAAACAAGTTGGTTTAGCATAAGGCTTCTAGCTTTAGTAATACTTTTTTCTAATTTATAACCTTTTTAATTTTACTTTTAGGGCTATTTTATTCAAAAGAGTGGAATGTCAGTTGGAACTATGTCATACCAATTTTGAGATTTTTGCAGGATTTTTTTATGCGACATATTAAAATTTTATGGTGGAAAACAAAATAGAAAACGTGACATCGTGATTTGTTCTCAGTCAAAGAATTGCAGACAGTTTATTTGACAAAATTGCAAATATTTTTTTCCGATTTTGAACAAAATGAAATTTAGCAAGCTAAGTATTAAAAATTATATTGATCGATAAATATAACTATTGGCATCTAATTATATTTATTCGCATTATTCCTCAGACATGTATATGTACAGCGTTAAGATATATGATTTAAAAGTACAGATAAATAATGGTACTTTTTTTTAAAATAAGACTTCTTAAAAATGTTACTTAAACTTTTGTCAAGCGAATTGTAAGGAACTGGAGTTGAATTGAAGTAGCACCAAAGATTTTGCTATGTTAAGATTATTTGTGTTGATAAAAATAAACCAGAAACGTATATATTTTTTTCAGAATAACATTAAGAGCACAAGTTTACTCTGAGCTGAAACACAAGTAATGACACAAAATAAAATATAGGAGGAACAAAAAAATATTGCGAATACTTTTAGTTAAGGAAGACCAGAACCATTAAAGATTTTCAGAAATGAAATTTCAATGTTTTTAGTGTTTCTTAAAATACAAACTCTTAGATTTTCAACGATATGTTACCTTAGAAGTTTCGAGTACCGGAAGTATTTTTAATACTTTTTTTAACAAACGTTGTTTAGGTAAATTCCAGGCATATATTGTTTACTTTAAACGCTCATATCTCAAAACTTATTTTTTTTAATATGTCCATGTACCTTTTTCTCAATCTACTGTACGTATCAGACTGAAATTTTTTATACGTATTTAAGAAGTTGGTTTCTAAAAACCTTTGGAAGGATTTGACCAGATCTTAATTTTTTCTTTTTAATATTATTGATAAATTTTTGGGTAAAAAAAATTGTATTTTCACTTAAAAAATTATAATTTAACCCCCCCCCCCACAAAAAAAAATTGGAAAATGCCCCAGGTAAAGTATACTTAAACATCCATTTAACAACTGGTAAAAATTTCAGTAAAAAGTTTCTGATAGATTCTAAGAAAAAGGTACATAAAAAAGGTCATTTTAACATGGCCTTCAATGGAGGGTTAAGGTCCCCCTTAAACTAAATTAAATTCATAACTAAAAGTACAAAAAACCCTATCATCGTAGATCACTATTTTTAGACATATGTAACTAAAACACAGCATTATAGTTCTAAGATACAAAACCTTTAGTAAAAATACTTATTGCAGAAAAAGTAGTAGCGTAGAAAAGTGTTGATCAAATTATTGCTAGAGGTAAAAAAAATTAATTAAATTTTGTTGCCTTAAAAAGGGATCACCAAAGTTGATACTCGATTTCTGAGATTTTTTAACGGTTACTTTAATTTTCTCAATTTACAATCTTCTAACGTAACGACGCGCGACGAGGAATTTTTCAGTAAGAAAACTTGTCTGAACCTTTCTAAGTAAGCAAAAACATTGATTGCATACCAGAAATCTTTGCATCTTCTAACCTTTACCATTAAATATGCACAAACAACCTAGAGCTTCCAGAAATTGTTTTTAAATCAGAAACACTGTTTTTATCTAAAAAAGTATTCTCACATGAAATAAAGTGTTTGTGTTTGAAACAAAAAGTAGGGTCAAGTGGGGTAAGTGTGATAGGGTTTCTGCATTTTTCATTAAGAAAATTCGTTCTCTGCTTCAAGTAAATTCCAAATCCTAAAATTGGTAGTGAATTATTATAAGAAACATACATATGTAGAAAAAAAATTATATGTTTGAATTCCAATTTTAAGTGTACAAAATTTGCATTTCAAAATCCATTGCTGTTTTATCACACTTACCCCACATAGGCAAACACACACAAAGGTCCACACAAATTCAAAAGCTCAAAACTTTCTTTAAACAAAAAATAAGGTCAATATTTCTTTTTAGTTTAACACGTTGGATGCCACTGACACCTTAGGGAGTCGCGTGGTTCCGATTCACCGATAACAGCACATTTTGTTGAAATTCATAGTACCATTTCGCCAACCGTTCTTATGAGTTCAAGTTCGTTTGTAAACTTTGTAAGCATGATGGTCTAGTCTTTCCACAAATTACACGATCTAGCTCTTTAATCGATAATTTTGTGTGACATTTAATTGACACCTAGTAATGCGGGTCTCTGACCCAGCACACAAGTCTGAAAATATATATGTCCTACCAACCAACCGCCTAGTAATCTCAGATGTGACTGATGAATTTCCATACATAGATTTTAAAGGTTATGCAGTTTTTGTGTTATTGTGAAGTGCATCTTTCGTCAGGAACATTTCCTCGTATTTTTACGACTAGCTGTCGTGTAGCTTTAGTTAGCGACGTTAATTCAACCTAACCTTACAATTTTACGATCTCAAAATAAGATTTGTACTTGTTCGAAAATGAAGAATAGTTAGTTACATTTCCATTGTAACGAACAGGTTTTAAAAAACAGGATGTTCTTCTACTTCATCAGCCTGTATCGATGAAGCCTCTATCGATGATATAGTGGCAGCGAATGTGTTAAGTGGTCTAATGTTACATATTGCAAACTTTCAGATTTTTAGAATGATTTCCAAAGTTACAAGAGCTGTTTATCACACTTACCCCCAATCACACTTACCCCACTTGACCCTACGAATATTTGATATTTAAGGGGATTTAGAAAGTAGGAAAAACTATCTTTGTGAACAGACACTATGTAATTATTATGAAAACATTTATGGGGGTTGGGGTCGGTTAGGCATTCGCAGCATGCGAAATGTCCCAGGTTCGGGACCGGGCATCGCTAAAATAACTGCCGACCTATTAACTACCTGTGTGTAGCCAAAAATATCTGACCAATAATACCCCGTGTAAGGGAGTGCACGATAAATAACCTTCAAAGTCCTAACGCTGCGTACGATGTTTTCCTTAAAGGTTGCGTTGGGTGCCTACTTAGACGTCGGCTCGTCACTTGACTGTGGTTCTAAAATACGACGCCAGTCGCCAATAGCCCTCGTGTAGGTCTAGTGAGACGATAATTCAAACCTATTCCAAATGACTTAAAAGTTATAAAAACTTTTTGAAATTGTTTTGTCAGTTATTTGTCAACTGTCACAACGAGGATTAACATAATTAGTTTGAAGTTTTGGAATTAATCCTACGGTTATATAAAACTTCAACTTATAAGATTAAAATCAAATTCCATCAGCGTTTTTTCAGATTTCGGATTTCACTTGTCATCACCAGAGTCACATGAACGTTTCATTGAACAGAAAATATTCAATTACTAAATAAAAATGAAACTCAATTTTCGTACATGATTTGAAAATGAAGTTCTAATCATTTATCATTTATTAAATGTCAACAAATACTTCGAATAACATGCTAAGTTAAATTGCATTTATAACAAAACTGTCCTAAAATGTTTTGCGAATTATGGCGTAGCCTAAAATACACAACACATTTAATGAAAAAGAAAACTTTTCACCATATCTTCTTTCAAAACACTTAATAAGTAATTTACATGCAGTAATAACTCTCATGAAAGAAATACATGAGCGCCTCTTCGATTTCTTCTAAAAAAAAACTTCATTTGGAATTCTGCTGGCATCTGTTTGTGAAACCAAAAGATATAAAAATAATAAATAGGATGATAGTACCTTATTTATAAGGAAACACAGCATATATTTGTTTTCATGTAGTAACAACAATATTAATGTTAAGTATATGTTGAAGATTTTTATATAACTGAAAACAATATTTGGTGTATTTTTTATTCGTAACCAACTCATATTTTCGCATTTTTATTATCTATTTATGTCGTTTTAATACATTTAATGCGTGCTTTATTATTTTAGTCTAAATTTTTACTGTTTAATCTAACCTATTCTACTAGGATAAAGGTAAACAATTAGCTTATCATATACCCAGGATAATTAGGACAGGGGTTCCCAACCTTTTTGCACCTGCGTTCAACTTGACTTTTTGATAATTGTTTGCGTACCACCAGACCTAACATATTTGTTTATTTATAACATGCTTATAATAAAGGAGAAATAAAGAAATGAAAATGGTATTAATTTATAGTTTTTTTTATTACCCATATGTCTTAAAAAATTATGAAAAAAATAGTACAAATTCAGAAAAAAAATAATCATCGTACAAAATATACTTTTATAGTGAATATACTTTTATAGTGAATATACTTTTATAGTCTTTAGTGTGAAACTTACTGTTTGCCTGTGATAATATTAACATTAGGAGTCATGGAACTTATATTATCACTTATGTCCTCTTAAAAACTTATTCTGCTTCTATGTTTATTTTTTATATGCAAGAGTTCAGATTAGGTTAGGTTTGAATTATCGTCGCACTAGATCTACACGAGGGCTATTGGCGACGGGCGTCGTATTTTAGAACCGCAGTCAGGTGACTGCAAGAGTTCACAAAATCCACTCTCACACAAGTAGCTTGTAACAAATTTTTCTCAAAAGTAGCAGAACTTGACGGAAGATCAATCGGTGCCAGGTTTTACATCCAATACAGAAGTTAATTAAAGATTTCTCTTTAAAATTTGCTTTCTTTGTTAATGTTTAAAATAATGAGTAATATGCTCACTGCTCACGCGCGTACAGAAAGCTACTAATAGCACCATGTTGCTCACATCATTTACTCGTACCACCTGAAATTTTCCCGCGTACCACCGGTTAGGAAACCCTGACATAGGATATAAAAGCATTTTGCATTAAAACAATGTTAAAATAAACTGTTAACTACAAATAAGTCATACGGCCTTTTTTGTTGCATTTATAGCACAAAAATTGTATATTGTTAGAGTTTAAGGCGTGTCCCTAAGAAACTATTAAACATATTTTTTTTTTAAAAAAATTCTTCAAAACACATTTTTTTAGCGTGTATTTGTATGAGAAGTTTAGAATAAAAATATACCTGCAGGATTTCGCTCGGTTCTGAAAAGGTTAAAAAAAAACACAATTTCTTGAAGTTGATTCAACAAATAAATGCAAATTAATCACGGAACTTGATTCGGGCAGATAATATTCAAATCCTGGGCGTTTATAATTGAATCACTAAACTTAAAGATTAGTCAAATCCACTGACATATTTCCGTACAACCTTTTTATTTAGCTTAATTGCCAAGAGGAAGAAGAGTAAAGGAAAATTCTACAAAGGACTTCGCCTTTTTTTTACATTTTATTGATATAATTTAAAAACAAAAGCATGACTGTTGGGAATAAAATTAGGCTGAAACCAAACGCCTGTTTCGTTAAAGCTATTTTTCAACGTGTTTGGGAATCTAGTACAAGGCTGATAAAACGCAATGGATAGGGGGGGGGGGGGGGTGCTACTTAAAGTTTCGAATAAAAAAGCTCAGAGTTTAACTATTGGCTGAAAATAAAAATAAAACTTTTATTTTCTTCATCTTAATTCATTTAAACACGATCGAAAGTGTGTTAGTTTTGTTAAGAAGTGCTGGAGAAGCCGACCCGGCGGCGCAATGGTTAGGGAGCAAGCCCTTGGAGCATCTGGGCTCGGGTTTGAATCCCGATAATGCATGGATGTTTGTGTTTGTCGAGTGCGTTCCGTCAAATCTGTTGGGTCCGAAAGTCCTGTGGGTGGTCATTGAAGTGTTTAACCAAGGATTCAGGCCTCTGGAGACTATTTCCCTCCTCTTCAGGGACATGTCTAAATTGTGGTGATGGCTTGCGATAGATTCGATGGCACCATCTGTCACTTATGTGTGGGTGTGGGTGTTGTGTCTGTTTTAAGGTTTATAAGCGGGTCTCTGAATAAGCACACAAGCCTGAAAATATGTCTACCAACCAACCAAATAAGCTTTGGAGAAAATAGTAATGTTAGGTAAATAGAGTTTTAAAAGTTTGGAATACTTAGTTATTTATTCTAAGCACACTTTTCTGAAGTTAATTATTACATTTAGATGAATGTCTTGAATTAACTAAAGGATATCAACTTCAAAAAGTAATTTAGCACCCATTTGCTTGAATTTGTGTTGAACTCTATTTGAATTTATGATAAAATAAATCACTAACTCCAAATTGAAGACGTAACATCCGTCTTAAAAAAATGTTTTGAATTTCATTATTGACAAATTTATTACTTGAAAAGTGGCACAAGAAAAAGATTTGGTTAATTTAAACTCGGTTATTTGCATTTTTATCGATGTAGAGTTGTCAGTCCCTAATTTAAAAATTGACTGTTCTTATTTTTATGACTTAGTATTAGTCAAGACTCAAGACGTACTCTTGCATTATTTAAATGCAGTACTTATTTTTATTCCTTTTTAGAAATATGAATGCGACTTTTATTGGAATTATAAATTATGCTTTGAAATGTATGGTCGTGTCTAATAAAATATAAATGAGGCAATTTAAGCGCAAGCATATTACAAAAAATTTCGATAATTCTGCCAAAAATCCCGTAATGTAGTTATTTTTTCAATACCATTTTGAACGTGCTAATTCTTTAGTGCGTCATTACAAGTAATGGCCACTAAATAAGTTATTTACAAAAATCAGTGCTTTAAGCATTCAAGATTTGCCGTCAAAAATAAAAATAGGATATCTTAAAATATGCATTTGTGTAGTTATAAAAATTCCACGTATGTTTACTGTTCGGAAGTGTAATTGAGTTGGAAACTACTCCGTAACTTCGGAATATTTGAGATTTTAAATAAATAATAAAACGAAATATTGTAAAGAAACCTAATTATACTACAGCTTTTGTGGTAGGTAAAATACAGTGCTATACGTTTAATGTGACATTGCCATTACAGTGCTATTTGCTAATATTTTCAAGGTAATCGTTTAAAGATTTGAATTTCCTTTGCTTTTTACTCTGTAAAAATTACGGATTTTTAGTAATTTAGTAAATTTTACTTTAAAACTGCTTATTTTCACTTTCAGAAAATTTACTGCAGGAATATCGCGCAATTTAAATTTTTTTAAGAATGTAGCTCTATCATTATTATTTAACATTTTATGCAAACAAGTTATTTAATTGTGGAATTTCTTCGTATCCTTAAAAAAATCTTGTTGTTTAAGAATTCATTTACAATAATTGCAATTTAAAAAAATTCAGAATCAAAAAGCATGTCATGTTAGATTTCAAATTAAAAAAAAACGCAAAAATATTTAAATTCCTCAATAAATATGTTGACTTCTTCAAAACGACTTCCCTATCGAATCAAGTATTGTATTAAATAATTTTCCCTATAAACACAGCTTCACAGCAATACAATCCCTAAATTTAAAGTCTTCAGAAGGATTACCGTACTCGCTGCTTCTTTCACTAAAATGTTCAAAGAAAGAAGCTTAAAGGGGAATTCTCCAATGGACTTAAGCTATTTTTGTATTTAGCTATTGTATATTATCACAAACACCAAACGCAATGGCAAAGTAAACTAATTATACAATACCCGACCAACAACCTTAATTTTATTATCAATGTATAATCCAGTTACACCGATCGATTTCAATAAAGTATATTCTCGGCATCTTTATCTGTGAAATCAATAATCCGAAATCTAATAAAAGGGTACTTCGAGTATGCACTTTTCGCCTACCTTTTACGGTAAACAGGATTATAGCTAGAATCATGGCTAAGAAATTGAAAACGTTTTCAGTTAATTGATATCAATTTCTCTGGTATTCTTTCAGGGCTCAAAAAGTCCCAGAACTTTTATCCGTCCCCAAGGACTGCTTGTTTAACAATGTACCCGCCCTCCTTTGAAACAAACCCGTCAAATTTGAATTAGATATAAATAGCTTCTAAATAAATAAAAATATAATTTTACCATTTATATTTAATTTTGTTTAATGCTCCTTGTTTTAGACCAGTGCATAATGTGTTTCGTACGTAATTGTTCATTCCGTAGTTGTTACAAATCCAAAAGCACGTGAACTGTGCAACTTTTTGCTTACTGATTACGTGAGCATGCGCATTTGGTCTGAGGAAGGATTGGTTTGGTTTGAATTATCGTCGCACTAGAGCTACACGAGGGCTATTGGCGACGGGCGTCGTATTTTAGAACCACGAGCCGACACCTGAATAGGCACCCCCCAACGCAACCGTTAAATGCGACATCGTACGCAGCGCTAGGACTTTGAAGGAAAAAAACGTGCACTCCCTTACACGGGGTATTATTCGTCGGGCATTTTTGGCTGCACGGGCCGTTTATAGGTCGGCAGTTATTTTGGCGTAGCCCGGACCCGAACCTGGGACCTTTCGCATGCTAGGCGAGTGTCTAACCGACTGGGCTCCCCAGCCCCCTGGTCTGATGAAGGAATCAGTAGGATTACTGGATTAAAAGGTCATTTTCGAAGTGAGATATAGACTCTTGTAATAAAACAAACATTTAAAATGTATCGCAAGCATTAACGAGGAAATGGCCGTCCACGAGGACGTAGAGATCGAGTAATTAGTTGTCCTCGGGGAATTTTCGACCGCCGAGAACGGGAGGATGGGCGGTTTTTCAAGCCCTGCTTAGAGGTATAACTTAATTGGATTTACATTAACAATAATTATTGCTTGTAGTTTTTTTAAATTCTCTAGTGTACTTGTTCAGGTGCGAAAAGCAATCTAGGCAGTTCAATCTAAACTTTTGGATACAACTTTAAGTTGTAAATTCTACGGAAAGTAAATTATGGACGGAAAGAAATGTCCTACGAATAATACCCCGTGTAAGGGAGTGTACGTTAAATATCCTTCAAAGTCCTTACGCTGCGTACGATGTCGCCCTTAACGGTTGCATTGGGAGCCTATTCAAGTATATGCTCGTCACTTGACTGTGATTCTCATATACGACGCCCGTCGCCAATGGCCCTTGTGTAGATCTAGTGCGACGATAATTCAAAACCTAATCTAACCTACCTATAGACAAAGGGTTAAAACTCCCTGACTCCGGGACAAAATTTAAAGTAATATATGAATATATTCTTGTACTATTTTATACTTGGTTTTTGTAAATAAAAATTGCTAGAGAATTCCGGGAGTATAAAGTATATTGTTACTGAATATGATCTTCTATCCTCCAATCAAAGTCTTCAAATATTGTTTGGTTCTTTTCACTTTAAACGCTATCAACTTGCAAGATTATTTCTTCAATAATTCGAGATTAATAATGCCTTAAGTTGTTTTTTTATCATTTAAGAAAACACTCTATTAGGAATAAAGTTTTTCTGGTGACAAAAATTCAAAGAGATAATGTTTCCTTTCAAACATATTTAATGTCTGAACGAGATTTGACTGTACAAATATTTAACTCGAAGACCAAGGGACCTACAGACTTAGTTCGTCTTAAAGGGGAATGAGTCCGCTGGACCGCGGGTCTCCAAAGCAAAGTGCCTCAGTGTTAATCCAAAGAAGAAAATATTTTCTGAGCAATATTTCTCCGGCTTCATTAAATATTTTTACAAATGCGTTTTTATGTGATAAAAATGTAGCGGACTTACAGGTCCCAATTATCCCACTTCTTGAAATCGGTTCGAATATTTTTTTTTTAATTTTCAATAAATACTTTACACAAAATGTTCGAAGTAATTTCAAAAAGTGAGATTAAAGATACATCTAAGTTATGTATGTACATTTATCTAGTAAAAAAAATTTTGTAAAAATATTCAATACAGCAGGAGAAATGTGGCTTAGACAATATTTTCCTCCATTGGTTTAACAATAGGGCGACAGGACTGAAAACGCAATGTAATTCAAATTAGGTAATTATATCAACTGTAATACAAAAAATATTCTTTTGTTAAAAGTGTCAGTTCTCTTTTACACTCCTTGCCAACCTAAGTTGGGTAAATACAAATATGCTATGGAAAAGATCCTTCTGCGCATGTAAAAGAGTTCCATAAATTATTTATGAATCCATCCAGAAAACATGTTTAAAACATTAATTTCATTTTAGGTCTAACAGATTTCAATATTATTTGAGAAAATGTGGCAATTTTATCAGAATGAAAGTGTATTTTTGGTTAAATTGTATTCAGATCATTTTGTACGTAAATATTCCCTTACAAGAGTTTCCAACTAACGGACCAACCGCGCATTTCCCCCTGCCTTTTTACTGTTTTTACCCAAGTTAAGTTGGCAAGGAGTGTAGTCAAACCAATCATAGGACGTTCTCAACTTTTGTTTTAATCTCCTCCTTAATCCTTTAAGTTGCTAAGAAAATATTGAAATTCCAAGAAAAAAAATTCTCGTGGAAAAATTTAAAAATAAGATCTCATAAACTGCCTATCGCCTGTGTCTCAAAAAAAAAAATTAAGCTCCATAATTTTCACTTTTTTTTACAAAAGACTTCTTTCTTTTTAAAGGCTTATGGCTATTTTTTGTTTAAAGTTTATCTCCTAAGTAGGTAAAACTAATTATCAAATATTGAATTGTATATCCTCAGCAAGGCAACAGTAAAGTATTAATAATGAAATATTGTAAATTTATAATAAAATGCTATTTTTTCTATTCATGTTTATTAAAAGATTTCTTGCATCGATATTTTTAAAAAAATTATCGATGCATGTATCTTAGATATGAATGAATATTTTAACCCTATCAGTCCCAATGACAATTTTCCCATCATCATTTTAGAAATGTTTTCCTGATCGTCTATAGTCATTTGTGATATCAAAAGGCAAATCATTCGATTCTTCAAACTTTTTCTATAAAAAAGTATTTTTTATTAATCCCAACAGATATCAGCCCTATTATATATTTTTTAATTCTGATCATAAACATGATGATGCCAAATGGCATTTCACTGGAATTGGAAGGGTCAAAATAATTACTATTTATTATTTGAATATCAATTCAAATAATTCATTATTTTGGCCACGATAAATTCTGAGTTTTTATGATGTTGAAATAGGTTGTAAATTATTCTTAAAAGGTAAAGAAATTATGTTTAGAATGGCTAAAAGAATATTTTGGGAAAATTGATTTATAGTAAGCATTAAGCTTGACTTGGTTTTTTAAACTTGTTTAAAAACACTAAATAGTTTATCCTTTAGGTTCACATTTAAACTTCACTAATCCAAATCATGATTGTCGGAAAAATGCTTAAGATAATGATTTAATTAAAATAAATGAATCTACGCAAACTGTCGTTATATAAATTGCTAGGCTTTACACTGTGTAAAACTTTGAGCAAGAAAAATTAATCTCTTTACTATTTCTTTATGTGAAAAATAACTAAAATAGTTAACTTAAAATCAAAAGTTTTTTCTTTTGTATTTAAGGATTTGATTAAATAAAATTTCTCGTGTAGCTCTAGTGCGACGATAATTCAAAAAAACCCTTGAAATAACATTTGTATTTTTATGCATTTTCTTAATTTTATTGACAAAAACTTTGTTCAAATTTGAGTTGCTTAATGTTAGGGAATTATTTCATTAATTGTCTGATTTGTTAATTATTACCTGATTTTATTTACCAGGGTTACATCAAATCATGTTCACAATCCTTAAACAACCCATCGATATTTTAGTAGTTGGGGTTGTTAGTCGTTAGTTCTAGTTCATAGATAATTAAACTCGATTCGAAAGTTTGTATTTATCAAATCGTCTAAGTGGTTCATCATACATTGGATACACCAAACGCTCTCTCTTAATAAGACTTAAGGAACACCAAAGTTATGTCAAAAAGGGTATAAGTTTATCAAAAATTATTTTTCTAAACATGTAACGTAATTTGCATTGAATTTTTTTTAAAAAATTAAACTTTAAAAATATACAATTGCCACCAGTTAAGTAGAATGAATTTAGGGTCCCAAGTCCTAAAAATACTTTTGAGCTCTAAAAGCGAAAAATAAGCTTTTTTTAGAATTAATAGTCATTCTAACATTCGAAAGATGACTTTAACATTTACTGCTAAAAATTTGTTGCAAGATCTTCGAAATCATGTTACCTTCGTGCTCGCCATTTTTATACAAATAAACAACTAATATCTATGATAAAGGCTGAAATGTGATTTTCAAATTCTCCTCTGTCAAACCATTTCAGTTATTAGGTTGAAAATAAATTGTAAAGTAATAGAATCGTAAGAAAAAATGAGCATTTAATTAAAATTAAGGTCTCAGGACGTTAAAAACATTAGTTTAATTATTACATTTCAAATATGTGCAATGTCAACAATTTCGTATTTATTGTCGTATTTATGTCAATTATCGAATTTATTTGGGCAATAAACACAATTGGATAATTTTTATCTTAAAACTTAATAATCGCATAATTTTTCCTCAACGAAAATTGAACGTAATTCATTATATGAATTTTAAAACATTGTTTGGATAAAGTTCCGTGTGTTAGTAAGGCCTTTTAAAAATCATGTTATAATGTAACATCATACAAAAACAAAACTAAGACATTCAAGGAATAAGGAATGAGGTTTGTATACATAATAAAACTATGAGCTCAAATGGTACAAATATAACCAAGAAAAAATTTAACCAAATATATTTATGACAAAATTGAAAACTTATGATGAAAAGAAAGAAGTTATTAACAGAAATCTACACTCCTTGCCAACCCAAGTTGGGTAAATAGAAATATGCTATGGCGAAGATCCTTCCGCGCTTGTAAAGAGTTCCATAAATTATTTGTGAATTCATCGAAAAAACATGTTCAAAACATTAATATCGTAGTCTAACAGATTTCAATATTATTTGAGATAATTTGGCAATTTTATCAGAATGAAAAGTATATTTTGGTTAAATTGTACTCAGATAATTTTGTATGTAAATATTACCTTACAGGAGTTTCCAACTAACGGACCAACCACGCTTTTCCCTCTGCCTTTTTACTCTTAGTTTTTACCCAAGTTAGGGTGACTCGGAGAGTAGGTGCTCAAATGGTATAAATATAAACAAGAAAAGAAAATTAAGTTCATAGCAAATATATTTTTGACGAAATTGAAAACTTATGATGAAAGAAAATAGTTTTTAACGGAAACCTAAACATTTTATTTTGTATTGTATGCGTCTCGGAATATGCTGACTCTCAGCAGGAGGCATTTGGTAACTGTCCAAATATCACGAAAGATACATTTGAAAGAATGTTTGTTTTTGAGTAAAGTGATCATTACCATTAATTGTTTTACATTTATCATTTTTATTTATTTATTTATTTATTTGTTTCAGATGCACATAACAGAAAAAATCCAATTACAATGCACATCATGACAGACAATGTAAACAACAAGAACACACAAAAAGAAGACATTAAAATGACGGACATGTTAAAAAAGACAGTGTTACAAAGAAAATAACCTCCGACAATTAGCTTTAAAAACATGAAAAGGCATAAAAAATATATCCAGTTCCTCAGACACACCGTTATAAGTTTTATAAAATTTATACAGACAAAAATTTTGAACACAGTTATTCCGATTTGAATTCAAATAAAAAACACAACGATTACGTGTAACTCTAGAAGGCACGTTAAATTTTATAGTACTAGTAATGTAATTAGCATCAATCATATTATGAAGAACTTTATAAAAAAACAAAAGACAATAAACTTGACGTCTAGACTTAAGGGTACAGATGTTGAATATATTACGGAGTTCACTGGAAGGCATTTCACGAGAAGCAGCGTTGAAACTCTTAAAATACAAAAAACGTAAAAAATTATTCTGTACACGCTCAATGACACTATTGCTATTCTCGTAGTAAGGATCCCATATAGGGGTGCAATATTCAAGATTAGGGCGGACCAGGCCAAAATACAGAACCCTCAATGCCTTAAGATTGGTGTGTAATTGGTAAGATTTGTGTAATTGTCATAATTTGTCTACAGTAGCAATGAAGTAAAAGAAAAATTTTGTTTATTGCATTTTTTTTTTTAAAGTACAGGGTTTCCGCAAAAGAATGTCCGAGTTTAATATTGTAATAGTATCAGCTGAAATCGTTCGACAGTTGTGGTTGAAGGTGACGAATAAAGAATAACTCCAACAGTTTCAGATAAGCTCATGCGCTTGTATAGCTGCATCGTTTTCACAGTTGCAGTGTCATCTATTCCATTACTCCGGACTACTTGCTTCTTGCTCCATTACTCCGGACTTGCTGCAGACCGTATGGGAAGAATTGCACTTTTGTTGGGTTGTGTGCCGTATAACTAAAAGTGCACACATTGAGCACTTATAGTGAAAACTAGGGTAGTTTTTCTTAAATTTCATGTATGATTTGTTATATTTAGTGTAAAATAAACTACTGTAATATACCATTATTACTCGGCCATTCTTTTACTGACTCCCTGTATAAGAGTACAAATTTGCGACTGAAAATTGGAGGCATGTTCGTTCTTTAAATATGATGGAAGAAATAAAATGCATTTGGAATCAGTACGAATTGATCAAAACAAAATGTATAAACGCAAGTCTGCATTTTTTTGTGTTGTTACATAACTCATTTTTAATTTAGATTTTATTTGTTTCAGCTTTCGTACTATGGCAATGGTATATTTAATCTATTAACGGCGATTGGCAAATAAATTTGCCAACCGGGAATAAGCTCTGTCATAAGTTCTTCGAAGCATACAAAAGAAAAAATAGTTGGCTAAAAATACCACGTTTTATACTTATTCGGTGAAATAATATAATTATATATGCAAAAAATATATTTATTTTCAATTTTTTTAAAGTGTATAGTTATGCATAATTGACTAGTCATTTTAATAAATATGTTGTCATTCATAAAACTTAAGTATTATAAGGGTGTAAACAAATATTGTATAATTTTAGCTATACACACTATCCCCAAAGAGCATGTAAAACATCATTGACAAAATATGAACGGAATCCCTATTCCATATTACCATTAATCATAAACCTCCATAAGGGATCCATTTTTATTCAATTAAAAGTAATTAACCAAACCTAATCATTTATAACGATCCCGCAAGAAAACTTTCGTGTCATGATGTCCATTAATTATTCCCAGGGTACGTCATCAATAACCCTTTCTGCCCCTTTGTTACATCTTCATTAGGGAAAATGATGTAAATGGAGTGCACAAGCTCTTCTATTGGATGAACTAAGCTTCAGACGATTTTTCCCGATATTCTTGGTTTGATTGTTTTTGGTTTAGTTTAAGGTTTGTGAATGAGTGGGTTGAAGTGGAAGTTGTTTTAGAGTAACGATTTTTGTCGGTGATTTATAGTAAGATATTCGAAGTGTCTGGTAATAATTCATGTAAGAAAACAATGTTTATTTTTTTATTAGAGAACTAAATATCTTGAATTTAAATATCAATATTTATTTTTCACTTTTACTTAAGTTAACTAAAACTAAAAAAGTTTTATATGCATTCTATATGTAGACAGATTTTGTGATTGTCTGAATACTTTTGTTAAAGGTAGGGTAGGGTTAATTTGTTTGAAATACTTCACATTTTTTATGATTTTTTTTACGAAACGGTTAAAATCTTTATTTAAACCAATGATACATTAAAGTATGACATTTGAAGAATTTTGTGTCCAATTTTCACGAAGAAATATTAAAAAATACGGCGATGACAGCAATTTCGGTCAAGCGTTTCGGGATACAGTTAAACTGTTGTGTCCATCATAACTCCATGCTTGATCTTCTGAAATTAAAATATCAAAGTTAAATCGTTAG
This sequence comes from Hylyphantes graminicola, assembly GCA_023701765.1. Classification (NCBI taxonomy): domain Eukaryota; kingdom Metazoa; phylum Arthropoda; class Arachnida; order Araneae; family Linyphiidae; genus Hylyphantes; species Hylyphantes graminicola. The sequence goes on from CM043113.1 coordinate 11,370,892, forward strand.
ATAAGGACTTTCTTCAGGTAACGCTCTGGAAGGGGAGGTTTCGAAATTCAAATTTTCAATTTTTGAAAACACTTTAAAGGGTAAAACGCGATTTTGAGCGAAAACAAATCGTTTAATTTGTTGTTATAAAATGAAAATATAAACAAATTTGAAAAAAAAGACTCTTCAGCTTTACCTCGTAAGTTATGTACAGAAAGAGTGTGCAAAATTTCAAAAAGATCGGTGCAGTACTTTTAAGGTTGTGATGGGCACCGCAAGAGTTCAACTTTTTTCCGAGACGCTTGACAAAAAATGCTGTCATCGCCATATTTTTTGTTTATTTTCTTCGTGAAAATTGGACATAATATTCCTCGAATCTCACACTTTAATGTACCAATGGTTTAACCCTTTCAGTTCCATTAAATGCCATTTGGCATCATCACTTTCAATATTTTTTTTCTAAATTTTTAAGCCCCGTTATGACATCCAAATACACATCATTCGATTCTTCACACTTTGTTCTTTTCGACAATATTTTACATTATTCTGAATAGAAATCAGAACTAATTTTTTTTATTCTGAAAATAGCTAACAAGCGTTTCATCTGATTTTTGAAAGTTCACTTCAGTTCCTCATATTTAAAACACAATTTAAACTATTTCGATTAAAATAATTATTAATTTTTTTTAATAATATGGTCAGATACCTTAAAATATATAACTCGAAGGGTTTTTAGGGAATATATATATTTTTATTTTGTTGTTTTCCACAGTTAAAAAATTTTGGCATTATTTCAAAAACCATATAAAAAATTAAAATGATTTTTTTCTCATGGAAATCTTATATTTGACCTAAAATAAGGTTTTTTTGTGAATATCAGATGTTTCTGTAGTGTAGTAAATTTTTGGGACTGAAAGGGTTAAATAAATAGATTTTAACCGTTTTGTCAAAAAGAATCATAAAAATGTGTCTTATTTCACACTAATTAACCCTACCCTATCCTTAAAATTTCTCACTTTAAAACTTCAGTTAGAAATTGTGTTACTATTTTGTTAACCAATCTGTCTTGAAAGTTAATTACATTATTGTAGTATAAAAAGGGGATAATATATTCGAAATCATTTAATTTAGAATTTAATCAAGCACATTCTATCTATAATATAAACTTTTATATTTTTCTCTATTCTTATTTTGGCCACAAATTCGGTTGAGGTTCCCTATAAGAGTTGTCATACCTATTTTTGGATAGCAAGATACTTCTCGAAATTAATTTCATGAGGAATACTTGAAAAGGTTCTTTTTCTATCGTAAATAAACCATGAATACCACTGGATAGATCAGAATTTTTGGTTTGAAAGGATGGCAATAGGATTAAATTATCATTTATAATAATCCAAAGCCTCTACGCCGCGTACGATATCTCCCTAAAAAGTTGCATTGGTGTCATTGAGCTCGAATAAAAGTGGAGTGGGGTGTGTGATTCACTGAACAGGGCAGCAAACAAGCCGGTTCAATAACAAAACGCGGAGGAATACACGGCACTGCAGCAGAAACGAACGGGGCAGAAAACCTAGAAACTTACCTATTTCGCTATTTTGTTTTTGTCTTCGCTGGTTCTTAGTTGGTGGTCCACATAGTTATTTCTTTAATAAGTTGGAATTTAAAGTTAAATTCTTTAAAAGTTAATTCCTTTCGAACTGAAAAATACATTTGGGAACCCAAGTCGATATGATTGAGGGGTCTCACACAAGAATTTCATACAAGTGTGGGGAAAATAGTCCTTTTCTGCCCTGTTCGCTCATGAGGGTGTGAGTGGGTTTTCGGCTCGCTGATACTTCACTCCAGTTTCTCCATCTAGCTCAATGATTAGTGCCTATTTAGGTGTCGTCTCATCACTTAACTATGGTTCTAAATTACAACTCCCGTCGCCAATAGCACTCATGTAAATCTAACACGGCGATGATTCGACTCAACCAAATCTAGTGTTACAGCATTGTCATATCAATGTGGCACTATGTCCTCAATGGAATTTCTTTGATACATCTTGAATTCCTTTGTAATTGTACTTGGAATCATGATATATATTTTTGAGTTCTTTGAAGAATGAATAGGGAGCTTAAAGTTTAATATTCTTGGGTAAAATACAAACTTTTTTTTAGTACTAGGTAATACATCAAAATAGGATTTGAGGATAAATATTTATTAAAGAATTCTAAGAATATAACTCTTATATTATGTTGACGTTTTTCTTTATAAAAGCAATCTTTAAGGATGTTTTCAAGTTGCTAATATAATATTTTACTTATTTCAAGTGAAAAAAAGTTAAGATTTTTTTTAAGCTTAAGATTTTAGTTTTTTATTCAATTATGTATTTAAAGTACGAAGTCCCTTCGAATGTATTTATCTCAAAAAGGTAAAAAAAATGGTTGAAAAACTGCAGCACCAAGTAACTAAAATGGTAAAAGGTTTATAGTTCCATAAAAACAAGGTTTTTTTGCTCTACCGTATCAAAATAGGGCTTATGGATAAATATTTATAACAAAGAATACTAAAATTTATAACTCTTATATTAAGTTGTGTTGACGTTTTTCTTTATGAAAAAAAAAACTTTAAAGGGATGTTTTTAATTTTTCAAAATAATATTTAACTTATTCAAAGTTTAAAAGTTTATACGAATATGTTACTCCATTATTTCTTCCGGTATGATGTCAACTTTTACTCTAATCATCACGAAAGAGCAAAAAAAATATATAGTTGTTGAAAAAATGCGGCACAAAACTATTAAAATGGCAGGGTTTGGTTAAGATCGGACAAAACAAATTTTAAGATATATACATGAGATACGAGTAAGTGGCAAAACCAAGTGACTTTCCCTTGGATGACTTAGAAGAGGCCTCAGCAACCCATAGTCGACCAAAAAGTATCCTCAAAGTGAAGATGAGTTACTCCGGCTCGTTATCGTTGTTAACTAGATTGCTAGCATTAACGCAGCGGCAAATCAGCGCCATCTAGCGGGGCTGTGTTATTTTGAGGTTTCCGTGTGTTGTGAATCCCCACAACATCCATTTGTGAACTTGACAGATTAAGCTGGAAATAGACGAAAATGTGCAGAAACATCATTGGTTTTTTTTTCTAGATACATGAAGAATGGCTCTCGTATAGCTCTAGTGCGACGATATTTTAACGTAACCTTAATAAGTAATACGGCTTTACATCTTATGGCCTATTCAAAATTGATGCTTGGTTTTACTAAAAATAGGATTATTAGTAGCTGCAATGGCTGTGTGGTGAAACGTTTCACCAAACATTTTCAGAACCATTTTTCAATCTTTTGTTCCCAAGAGCTTGAAAATGGTTCAATTGAATACCGAAAATATGGTGAAACATTTCAGCACCCAGCCGTACAGTTGTTAGGAACCCTATTTTTTGTGAAACCAAGCACCAAATTTTAAAAGCCTATTTACGAAAAAAGGCTTATTTTTTCTCTTAAAAGTTTATTCAATTTATTTCTATCAGTTTAAAATTTAACGAAATGGTATTTAGTCTTTATTATGGAAAACATAACAAGATCCCAGTTAACATTGGACATGTTTGTTTGGGAGTGACATGGCCTTTTTTTATGCTGCATCAAGGCTTATTAATCCGAGACTTATTACTTAAAGCCAATTCATAAGGGCTACACCCGGAAACATGATTCAAACGCAAAGACTTTTAAAGCTGTGTTGGTACAGCTGTGGAAATAAAAAAGTACCCACTTGAGGTTATTTCATCCGTTAGTCCCCCTATAGAATCGGACCTTTTTGAGATTGTGTACAATTAACATTCTGATTTAATTGCACGATACAAAATTTGCATAAGGGGCCGTATTCATATTAAAAGTATTACGAACTTTGAAATTTCCAATGGCAACACCCAATTTTAATAACTTAGAAATGTTAAGCACTCTTGAAAACCCTTAAATCTAAGTTTTTGTTACATTTGGATGAATATTTGACGAGTTATTTAATCGAATCACTTGTGGACCTTTTGGGGACCATTTCTAAAATGACAAGCAAGCATGCATGCAAGGTCGTCTTTATTTATCAATCACACGTAATCTTATACACAGTCCCCTAAAGGGTAATTAAAAAGTATTTTGTGATTTACTCAGCAAATTATGAATAAAATTTTTAAAAAATTGGGATTTCGCTTATACTTCCTGTCTTAAATTTATTTCTTTAAAAATATTAAGGGGTTTCTATTCATGTTTTTTAAAAAAATTAATATAAAAATTATTTAAAAATATAAAAATTGTTTTAAATACCCCAATATTGAATGCATTTTGTTTGGGTTATTGTAATTTCTTTTCAGTAAAAAATTCGTTTCATTATCTTAATTATTTATAGATTGGGATAGTTTTTTATGTGCAACTCATTTAACATTATGGGACCTAAACTTTGCACGTCTCTAACTCCCCTAATAATGCTTAAAAACTAACAAAATTTGGCATTTCGTATTAACATAGGTCATAGATTTGAAATATGGATTCAAAAAGGGGTGTTGCTATTGGAAATTTTAAAGTTAGTAACATTTTTAATATGAAGATGGCCCCTTATGCAAATTTTGTGTCATGCAATTAACTCAGAATGTTAATTGTTCACAATGTCAAAAAGGTCCGATTCTTTAGGATGAATAACGGAGGAAATAACCTCAAGTGGGTACTTTTTTATTTCCACAGCTGTACCAGTTTAAGGGGTCATAGGAGTCTTTAAAATGTGCAAAGAAGGTACTACAAAACATAGTTTGATCTTTCATGTCATTTTTGAACTACTCAATGTATAAGTATAATTTTTTTATATGCAATTCTGCAAGATTTATTTATTATAAAACAAGTTTTAAAATTTATGAAACTTTAGCCAAAACTAAAATAAATGATATTAAACAAGAAGGTACTTGAACACACTGTGATTAGGTTTGCGCGGCAAATTGTGAGGTCAAAATTGAAAAAATGACTAAGAAAATGACTTTATATTGTACAAATATGTACAAACAAAGACTTATACCTAAATTTTCAGCTCAGTTTTAATTAGAAATTATTTTTTAAAAAATTTAAAATCAAAATTTTTATTAATTTTTTTAGAAAAAAGTTCTTAAAATAATTTCTAATTAAAATTGAGCTGAGGATTTAGGTATAAGTCCTAGTTTGTACATATTTGTACAATATAAAGTCATTTTCTTGGTCATTTTTTCAATTTTGACCTCACAATTTGCCGCGCAAGCCTAATCACAGTGTGTTCAAGTACCGTCATGTTTAATATCATTTATTTTAGTTTTGGCTAAAGTTTCATAAATTTTAAAACTTGTTTTATAATAAATAAATCTTGTAGAATTACATATAAAAAAATTATACTCATTTATTGAGTAGTTAAAAAATTACAAGAGAGATCAAACTATGCTGTGTAGTATCTTCTTTGCAAATTTTTAAGACTCCTGTGACCCCTTAATACACAGACAGCTTCCAACTCAATAAGAAAGGATAAAAACAAAGGTAACGAAAACAAATTCACAAACGAAGGAGTTCTAGTGACTTCATCATTGAAGTGAACCTCTGGAAGGAGCATATGAAAAGCTGGTGAAGCCTATTTTTGGGTAACTTGGCGACAGCCTTAGGGAGAATATGTGGCGAGCGATTAGGCTTGTACCGACAACATCCAATGCAAACTGTTTAGTCAAGTGTCAACTGTGATCGGCGAATTCATGCCAAATGTGACACATATTCTCCCTAAAGCTGTCGCCAAGTGACCCCAAAATAGGCTTCACCAGCTGGGATGCTCCTTTCATGGAATGCTCCTTCCAGAGCTTTAGTTTAGTTCAGTGGACTTCATATGTATAAATTTTGACATTGTGATATTTATGTTATTCGTTTGACATTTTCCCGAATAAAACTTTCGTATTCTCCCATAATATCCCAGCGATTTACATTCAACTGACACCTATTTCGTGTTTTTCAGGCCTCTACGCCGAAAACCACGGGTTCGTCCAAAACATGCTCTACGACCCCATTTACGGGGACTTTTTCCTGATGGCCCCAAACGACACCGCAAATGTCCCCCATTGGTGGAACAGTGCAGAACCGCTTTGGATAACGGCCGAAAGGAGAGGAATTCGAAGCGCACTCTATTGGTGGGACGGATGCCAGGTAATTCAAATTGGCCAATCGTAAAAGAACAGGGTGAGGCAAATAAGAGTGGCCCGGTCTAGAGATAAGAATAGGACAAAATGTTGCCAAGTCTAAAACCAATGCAAAAACAGGTTTGCTAACTGAAGCTATTGATCACTTCAATATTAAGCCCAAACAAACGCTTGGAGACTTATTTGCCGGCAACTACGCTACGGTTTTAGAAGCTAGTTGAACTGAAATATAAGCAATATTTGTAGAGCTGGTCAAGAAAAATTCCCACTAGTGATTATTTGATTGTTACGGTCGCTATTTATCCTAGAAAATTTGACCTTTTTGTTTTTGGTAATACAAAACATTCTAATACAAGACACAAAATTTGCATTATTGGACGTCTTCATTCAATTCTAACTAAGATCTGAACTTGCCACTAGTCTATGAGTAGCTCTAATGGGAAGCTATCCGATCCAACCAATGCAAAAATAGGTTTCAGGAGGCTTCAAGAGTTTTTTTCCAAGAATTTCAGCGTATTCCTATCTCTAGACCGGGGCCACTTTTGTTTGCATCACCCTGTATAATGGACACCGGGTAATTCAAATTGACCTATCATCAGGGCGTGATGGATGCCGGGTAATTCAAATGAACCAATCGTAGTGATATAATGGTCGAATTGTCCTATCATAATTGAAGAGCTTAGTGGAAGAGCGTGCTAAGTGACAAAGAGGTGAAATCGACAAAAAGATAAGTTGTTGGTTTGAACTTAGATCCATTAAAAATTGTACGTAAAAACAACAAAAAATATATACTTAACTTAAAATTTAGGATATGTGGAAACTTTAAATATCTTTAAAGGAGGGGATAAAAACGGCTTGTGCAACCAAAAATGTCCAACGATTAATTACCCGTGTAGAGGAAAAGCACATTAAATATGCTCTTAAGTGCCGAAGCTGCGTACGATGTCACGTAGTTTCTAAATTACGACGCCCGTCGCCAATAGCAATCGTGTAGCTCTAGTGCAACGATCCTTCAAACTAAACTAAATTAGAGGACAACATGCTCACTGACTCAAAAATCTTAATTTTTTCAAAAATGTCACTTATCACGTTCTTCCACTAAGCTCTTCAATTGCTTAATGGATGCCAGGTAATTCAAATTATCCAATCGTAATGGTACAAAGGACGCCGAGTAATTCAAATTGTCCTATGATAAGGGTGATGATGCCAGGTAATTCAAATGAACTAATCGTGATATAATAATGGACGCCGAGTAATTCAAACTGACCTCTCATAAAAGCGTGATTTAATTCAATATTAACCAATCCATGGGATCTATGTAATTCAAATTAACCAATCGTAATGGCATAATGGACGCCTGATAATTCAAATTGACCTATCATAAGAGCGTGATAGATGACGATTAATTAAAATTGACCTATCATAAGGGCGTGATGATGGATTCCATGTAATTCAAATTGACCAATCCTAATGATATGCAACAGACAACGGGAAATTTAAACTATTCTATTATAATATCCAGCATAATTAATTAAAATCTCTTTTGGTATGTATTAATTTAGATTTGTTTAGGGATTTATAATTAGTATTGGAATTGAAAATAATAAATCAATAAACATTCAGTGATAGAATCGTTAATATGAATGATATATGTGAAATATTTCGAGCGTTAATTGCATTTGTTTAACAATTCAGTATATAATCAGGAAAAATCAATTCTTGCGATGTATAATATATGCGTTGCATATTTGCTAATTTATTAAGTTGGAATACAGACATCTTTCCATAATTCAATAAATAATCAATAGATTGGCGATAAAATATATACATACTAAAGTTGTCGTACATAAAATGAAAACAAAAATATTTAGTGTTAAAATGCGCGCATTAAAAATTACTCTTAAATATAATTAAATGTCATAACTAGCTGATACTTAGAAACTAGTACCACTGACAAAAGTCCAACCAATCTTTAAAATTTTCTTTTTTAAATAATAAACTTCTTGGTGGCAATTTTAATTCAATATTTATAAATAGAAAAACGGGAAATAACGTCCATAACTGAAACAAAGATTGATAAAAAAAAAAGAATTCAATCTTTAATCATTTCAGCCGAAAATATACCATAACTACATCAAATCCCAATAGATGAAATAAGTTTCATTGAGTTCGATGAAATTCGAAGACTTTATTGGGTTGTTTGCTCGAATGTTTCGCAATTTAGTTCGCAAGAATAAATCCAATTATCTAGATATGCCATCGATAACCTATTGAGATGTTTAATCTTTGATTTGGTTTTCCTCTTCCTTAACCCTCTAATGCATACTGTTTCTATATAGCAACAAGTAACATAATCCACTTTATTCTATTAAAGTAGAGCTCTCTCTCGACAAATCTGTGTTTTTCCAGATCTATTACATTCCATTTTGAAGTTTTAATTACCAATAACCCTCATAGATGACAGTAGTAAAAGTGTATTCAAAATTAAAGAGTGAAGTTATTAACTGTTGCGAAATTACGTCATAGGCAGTATACAAAGTATAATAATATTAGTACTAAATAAATTGTTTTGAAAAAATAATTGTAGTTCAAGTGGGTTATTTTAAAATATATTTATTACTTTTCCAATCATTCTTATAAAAATTGGAATTTTGTAGTTAGTTTTTGCCATATATGGCAAAACAAATTTTAAAAATTATTATTAAACTTAATTTGATTTTTTTTATTTATATTCAAATGCAGTTAAGGTAGGCGAATACCCAAAATTCCACCAAATTCTAAAATTTTTACTATTACCTTAATCTTTTCCAAATTTGGCATGGTGATTTCAAATATAATGAATAATGCTATTTAGGCATTTTTTTAAATTTAGATATAATTTATTTATTTTAAACGGTGTTTTTCAACTAAAAAAAGAGGTTCACGCCAACAAGCCTACCACATTGAATTTTCCTCCGATAAACATGAATTATGTGTTAAATTCTTCGTTTTGAACTGATCCGTGCAATGACCCTCTAGAGTTACAAACAAATCACAAGAATATGTTTTACGAGAAATTTTATGAATTAACTTGAAACAAATACAATTTGACTAATCTAACGACAGTGCCGGAAATCTGCGCATGCGCAGATCTCGACTTGATAGCGAAATGTTTTTGTGAGCAGCCAAGTGAAATATCGCCAAGTTGTTAGTTAGGGTTGTAGTGAAGGTTTGGGTTATTATTGAATAGCAAGAGTTTACCCTCGCCGACCGCGTGCGTTCATGGATTATAATAGAATTATTGGATTATAACAGTCAAATTCTAAGCCTATTTTATTATGGGATCAATTGATGTAAGACTTCACATAAACAGACCCGCTTATAAACCTTCGTCAAGTAAGAGAGATATAACACACACACATAAATGGATCCATCTTATTTTTAGAGACAGAGGCCAACTAGAGGATCCCCAGAATTGACTCGTCACAGGTATTGATTTGGTATGGTAACTTGGAGGACTTAGTGACCACGACGTAATTAACGTACACCAGTCACCATTTAGCATGGCTTTGGAAATTATGGTTATCAGTTAAAAAAGCAATTTCCAGATCCATAATACATTTTAAATTATACAGGGTGGTTATAAAATAACGATCGCTATTCAGAGTGGTCTTTAGCTGTAATGAATATTCCAAATGTAAAAAACTTTGAGATACTTACTAATCAAGAAGGGGGAAAAAGAATGGAATCATAAAAAACCAACTCGTCTCTTGACCAGGGTTCTAAATTACGAGGCATAATTGGATGTGTTGGCCGTAATTAGCCATAATTGTCTGTGCCTCGTAATTTGGAACCTTTGTCAAGAGAAGAGTTTCTTTTTTATGATTCCATTCTTTTTCGAAAAAAAAAACCCTCGTCCCTTGACCAGAGTTCTAAATTACGAGGCGTAATTAGCTGTGTTGGCCGTAATTGGCCATAATTGACGATGCCTCGTAATTTAGAAACCTGTTCAAGATACGAGTTTGTTTATTATGATTATTTTTTAGGATTCTATCTTTTTTTATGATTCTATTCCCCCCCCCCTTTTTGATTAGTAAGTTTCTCAATTTTTGATGCAGTTGGATTATTCATTCAAGCTACAGACAACTCCGAATAGCTAGCGTTATTTTGCAACCACCCTGTATGTTTATTAAAATAAATGGCTTACTTTTAACCATACTAAGTTTCTTTTTAAAATCCGAAACTAAAACTAAATTATGCCTCTGATTTGCTTCCGTTTATGAAGAATATAGGTTAGGTTTGAATTATCGTAGCACTAGAGCTACACGAGGGCTATTGGCGATGGGCGTCGTATCTCAAAACCACAGTCAAGGGACGAGTCGACACCTCAATAGGCACCCAACGCAACCATTAAAGGCGACATCGTACTCAGCGTTAGGACTTTGAAGGATATTTATCGTGCACTCCCTTACACGGGGTAATCATCGGACATTTTTGGCTGCACGGGCCGCTTATAGGTCGGCAGTAATTTTTGCGATGACCTGCCCCGACCTGGACCTGGGACCATGCTAGGCGAGTGCCTAACCGACTGGGCTCCCCTGCAACCGGAAGGATATAGATAATCCTTGACTAAAAGTCTTGCAGATTAGTAAATACATAAGACAATAAAATTCTGTTTTCTACCAAAAACATTTGGGGCAATGAAAATAGCCCCAAACCCAGAAACCGATTTTTTCAAGAAATTTAGGTACTGGCCTACCTTAAATATTATTTTACTTAGATTTAATTACTTTTTATTTTTAATCATTTATTAGCGCCGCTTTCTAATTAAAGTGCTTATGTGTGCTCATAGGGTAAAGTAAATAAAAACAGAAAATAACACCGGCAACGAGGATCGATTTCATCTACATCAACATGTTAATTTTAATTCCCAAAACCTTATAAACTTTGGGCGATAAAAAGCCAACGTGACAAACTATCTTTCCCTTTCAGTATCCGTCTGCGCACTCGCTGTGTTTTTCCGTGAAAGCTGGATTTCAGGCAGATGCTGAGCATGCGCAGATGGTGCCGTAAGGGCAATGGGTTTCAGAAGCCATCGTGCAAACAGTGACCAACCAAGTATTTTTTTTTTCGATGAACTTACACTTTGACATTTTTTAAAAAAAAAAACTACTATATTTACACCAGATGTTAGAGGTTCATGGCACAGATATATATTGAAATAGCATCTGTAAACAATTTCAGGTAAATTAATGTAAAACTTTTTGTGCTAGAAGTGTTGGCGCAACCCCCTTTTTTAAGGTGAAAAACACCGTTTAAAATAAATCAATTATATTTAAATAAAAAAATTGCCTAAAAAGTATTGCTCATTATATTTGAAATCACTATGCCAAATTTGGAAAAGATTAAAGTAATAGTAAAAATTTTAGAATTTTGGGTATTCGCCTACCTTAACTTTTCTTTCAGTATTTTTCCCATGATGTATGAGTATTAAAGATACAAATATATTTTTTCGGGATGAAAAAAAGAATTCATGCATTACACAGTTAAAACATAACAGCCCAAATGCAGTAAATAGTACTATGTAGTATAAAGTAGTATAGGAAAACACTTAATTTTTATTCTCCTAAGAAGGTGTGCTTCACTTGTTATTATTTTGCATATTTAGTTTAATGGAGCAACAGTTTTATCTTTTCTTCAAGCCTTGTACGCTTTTAATACTTGGCTGTGTTATAAATCTCCAATTTAATATTCGTCATCAATATGGTTTACTAAATAAACTACTAGCTTCTACACCATTATCAAGTTAACTATTTTTATTAGAATTTGGTATTATCATATAACTATTTTTACAATTTTAAATAAATCAAAATTTAATACAATTTTTTATTAAAGCATTTGTATGCACTGCTTTAATTTAAATCTGATATGCTGAAGATATTTCATTTTAAAGTAATAAAGAGTGAACGGTTTTTGAAAATTAAAGTTTATGTGAGCTCTTAAAGTTGTCTTTTTAATTAATTCGGCCAAACTTTAACTTTACTCGTATGTTTTCATTGACTTTCGGGATTTTTCCCCTGTGTTTTTATTGCCTAAAGAAACACTTATTTTTACGTTGAGTAAACCAAACTCCTGTATTTCATTTTATTGAAGCTTTATATTTTTGAGTACTTGATGTATATAACTGGGTTATTTTTCTTAATAAAACCTTATTAAATATTCCAGTTTGTGTTTGCTAACTATAAATTCAGTCGGCTTAAGAAAATACTTTAAATAACAAGGAATTTCTGTTAGTACCTACAAAAATATAATTATGTGTAAAGAACAAACCTTTTTGTGACGTAAAACAAACTACTTTATGTAATGAAAAAAATTATTATTTTAAAATTTAATGCAGATTCAAGAAAACCTTTTTAGTTTTTGCCAGAATTTTTATGAATTTCAAACATTTAATTCTAATTGATTTCATACTTTTATTCAATTAACTTGTGTTTGAAATGATGATGATCCATGATGGACACACGTTTTCAATCACGAAAAATAAATTATCTTTTCAATAGTTCCCTTCTAGTCTTTAACCATGTAATGCATGAATTTTTTTTCATCCCGAAAAAATATACTTGTATCTTTAATACTCATAGATTATGGGAAAAATACTGAAAAAAATTAAATGCATTGGAATTTAAATAATTTAAATTTTTAAAAAAATTGCCACACGACAAAAATCAACTACAAAATTCCAATTTTGATAAGAATGGTTAGAAAACTACTAAATATATTTTAAAATAACCCTCTTGAACTATAATTATTTTTTCAAAACAATTTGTGAAGTTAATGAGGAGAGTAAATTGGCACACTAAAAAGGCACAGCAAAGTCATAGGGTAGAAAAGCACTCGTTTATTACAACCAAAGATAAAATATTTATGTAGTCAAAGTTCAGTCACGTTATCCAATCTTCTCGTTGGTTCAGTCACAAGCGCAGTTAAAGAGAAATATTGGGAATACTAACTCACACAATTTATTTGTATTTAGTACTGATATTATTATACTTTGAATACTGCCAAAGGCGTAATTTCACAACAGTTAATAAATTCACTCTTTAATTTTGAATACTCTTTTACTACTGTCATCTATAATGGATTATTAGTAACTAAAACTTCAAAATCGAATGCAATAGATGAAAAAACACAGATTTGTCGAGAGGAGAGCTTTACTTTAATAGAATAAAGTGGATTACGTTACTTGTTGCCGTATGGCAACTGCGTGCATTAGAGGGTTAAGGAAGAGAAGACTAATCAAAGATCAAACATCTTAATATGTTATCGATGACATATCTAGAAAATTGGATTTATTCTTGCAAACTAAATTGCGAAATTGTGAAACATTCGAGCAAACAACGCGTTAAAGTCTTCGAACTTCATAGAATTCAACAAAACTTTTTTCATCAATGGGGATTTGCTGTAGTTATGGTATACATTCGGCGAAATTATTGAAGATTGAATTCTTTTTTTAATCAATCTTTGTTTCAGCTACGGACATCATTTCCCATTATTCTATTTTTCAATAATTGAATTAAAATTGTCGCGAAGAAGTTTATTATTTGAAAAAAAAGGAAATTTGAAATATTGGTTGGACTTGTGTCCGTGGTACTAATTTCTAGGTATCAGCTAGGTGCACTCCTTGCCAACCTAAGTTGGGTAAGTATGCATTAGAGGGTTAATTTCTTGAAGACATTTCGAGCTCATGGACTTGGTTGAGCCTGTGGCTGAACCAAGAGGAATAAGTCAACAACAACAAAAACAGCACGTTTTCATATAGGAAAATAAAACTCATTTCGGAAAGTATTCTGGCTGCACCACCGACCATATACCCTTAAGCTTGATTTTACTTAGTTCATTCAGGGCACGTGCCCCTGGTCACCTATATTACGGATTCTTCTTGACACCTTCTACTTGCTTTGAATACAACATAATCTGGTGGAGCTTTTTAACTCAATGATAATTCTAACCGATAGAACACTTGCTTTAATTCCTTATTTTTATAAATAAAAAATGCGTCATTTTTTAATGACTAAAGTTAACGTATAAATCAAGCAAATAAATATTTGTAAGTAAGAGGATCCTTATATACACAAAACGGTTAAATACGACAAGTACATTCTTTGTTAATCTTTTGGAATGCAAAGTTGAAGTTTGGACATTTTTATCAACATATAAAACAAATCAATGTTCTAACATCTAGCAAAGAAGTGTTAACAGAAGTACTTGTTGTTCTACAATCGAGTTTTCCTATTATTTGCTTCTGCGTTTTTGTGTGTCTAATTCAGGTCGTTACACGGTCTTTCAACTTCACGGTCGTTTCGGACCAGAGAAGCTCTCCCAAACACCTGTGTGGATAGAAAGTTTGACGTCACAGTTTCAAATGCCGAACTTGTTCGGAACCAACATTTGGAACCCTAAAAATATAGTCAGCAGTGTGTTTCCCAGGCGAGATGTGATGTTACAAACAGTGTCATAGGGAAGAAGCGTCCAGAATTACCGAGGCGATATCGCTTCCGACCTCTTGGTGGTAGGCCTCCAGGTTTCGAGAAGAGGCTTCTAAATCATCGGATGAACGACACTCAAACCAGTGACTCAACATTTTCCATCCAAGCACGTGTTTGGAAGAGCTTCCCCGGCCTTATGAGTTGAGTGAGTCTTTGTCGCTGGTGGTTTCTGTTCCTTTTCTAGATAGAAATCCGAGGCCTGCGTCCCACCTTCTGCCGGAAGTACAAGTACGTGGGGTCCTCGTGGCCCAACGTGTACGACGACACGAGAGAGGCCCTGATGTCCTCTTTGCAGCTGTTGGAGAGGAACGAGGTACAACTAGCCCAGATCTACTACGAGCCGGTGGACTATCATGGTAAGTATGGAATGATGTTAGGCCTTATTAACCCTCTAATGCATACTGTTGCCATATGGCAACAAGTAACATAATCCACTTTATTCTATCAAAGTAGAGCTTTCTCTCGACAAATCTGCGTTTTTTTTGTTTTTTTTTTCATCTATTACATTCCATTTTGAAGATTTAGTTGCTAATAACCCTAGTAGTAAAAGTGTATTCAAAATTAAAGAGTGAAGTTATTAACTGTTGGGAAATTACGTCTTTGGCAGTATTCAAAGTATAATAATATTAGTACTAAATACAAATAAATTGTTTCGAAAAAAAATTATAGTTCAAGAGGGTTATTTTAAAATATATTTAGTAGTTTTGTCTAGTCATTCTTATCAAAATTGAAAATTTTTTAGTTGGTTTTTGTCATATGGCAAAAATTTTAAAAATTGAAATTATTTAAATTCCAATGCTGTTCATTTGTTTTTAATATTTCTCTCATAGTGTATGAGTAATAAAGATGCAAATATATTTTTTCAGGATGACAAAAAAATCCTGCATTACAGGGTTACTCAAATCCAATTTCTGAAATCAAAAAGCAAACATTGTTCTTCGGGATATAAATAAGTACATTTTTTCACAACAGATGTACTTAACTTTGATTAATATAGCACCTTCAACAGTTGCTATTTGGAAATCAAACATTGTTCTGCAGGGCATAAATATGTACGACTTGACTCATTCAGTAAAACATACGACCGCTTCCAACAATAAAAGCCTCACTTAATTCCAAAACAAGCAGATAAAAGTCAGACAACGCAATCTGAGGTATGCATACGGAATGTGTTTTTTGGGCGTACATCTTAATCTTCTTCGAACTCGCTGTCTCTTTGGAGAGTTAAGAAGTTATTTGAACAACTTAAGTTGGAACACGCACGCGATGTGGAGTGGAGGGTTTCCCGCGCAATCTGAATATGCGTGTTCTTCTGCCATTCGAATGTTTTTAAAGATAGGTGGAACAATTTGGATGTGTTCCATTAAGACAATTGTCCGGGGAACTCCCTGAGAATTTTGAATTGTGACATTTTGAAGCGTTGCTTTGACAAAATTTCAACTGATGTTTGGGTTAGAATCATAGAGATAGAAAAACCGTGAGCTAGGGTACACTATCTAGAGGAGAAACGCAATGGTGAAACAAGAGGGAATTTTGTGCCGAAGCATCACCTCAACATGGCGGCGAATGGCGTAGAAAAAATCAGTACTAAAATTGCACTTTTTTTCTTTAGAATCATAATTGTTGAGTTGATTCTAGTTGATAACTGCAAATATTTCGAATTTCCTGTTGTGAGTGTATAAAATAATATTATTAAGTAACCGAAAAATTGCATAGTTGTTTATTGATTATTTGTGTGGAGTTATTGATTTTATATTCATCGTTAAGCTTAACCAATCATAGAATGTCATTCAAAATTGAGTCTGCAATTAAAATTATTTCACTGAATAGAAATAGAACTACCCAAAAAATGATCCTAATTCATGAATCATAAAAGTACAATCCCCGTCTACAAAAACATTTAGGGAGCCACCAGCTCAAATTTAGTACTGTCATTTTCTACGCAACTGGTCGCCATGCTGAGGTGTTCAAAGGAAACAGATTTTAACCCTCTGTTTCACCTCTAGATAATGGGCTATAGAGCACGGTTTTTCTATCTCTATGGTTAGAATAAGGTTAGTGCGACTGCGAGTCAATTTTTAAAAATATAAATATCTAGTTTTAAAAGGGTCACCATCAAGATTGGGAGTTTTTACTCGCGATTAAAACATTGATGAGCAAACTTTTTTTTTTTTTCAAAATAACTGTTTCCATAATCTGTATCAAAATTTCACATGTGTGTTTTCAGCGATGTCGTTTCAATGTTTAGATCATAATCAGACGTACAAACTGCTATGAATTAAAACAACAGCTTAAAATCTGAACGTGACTTTTATTCAGAGCAAACTTAGATCATCTGACAAAAATAAAACAAGTTTACAAAAAGGGACAATCATCTCGAGAGTCAATTGGCTGCGGCCGGCTATTACGTCAATACCTCATTAACATAATAGTTCTCTTGACATCACAGCAATTACGTCATTCGTAATTAGCATAAAGTTACTCTTGTACACTACAACTCCTCCCTTCCTTATGAACAAGTGAATCGGTCTGGTGGACGTCTCACTCGAGTACTTCGGCGCAGTGTTGGTTCGGGCACAGGTACGGAAGTTGGAACCACACTACTCGGATCAGGAGACTCCACTAGTGGTTCACTATGAGTAGCTTGTGAAAGATCAAAGCTGCCGGCTGTAGTTGGCAGCGGAGGATCAGGAGATTCATCTCTATCTGAAAAACTCACCACTTGATCAGGCACAGTTAATTTAATTTGATCACCAATTTTACGCATTTGATCTACGTGGCGCTTGTGCAGTTCATCTCCTATTAAGGGGGTATGGGACACTTTCAACTTTTTTCCTTAATATTGCAGATATCAGTATAATTTTTTTTCCATAAATGTATACTAAATATACTTACACTTTTAGATAGTCAGATGTTTTAAATTATCATTATTTATTTTTTTAAAAAATAAAATGGGTCAAAAAGTGATGTCTCTTATTTTTGTTATAAGTCAAAAACTTATTTATTGGCAAACAAATATTTAGCATTTTTATAAACAGAAAAATGTATTTAACAAACTGTCTTTACCGATTTTTCATATTTGCCATAGTTTTTTTTAAAAAAATTATTGAAGTTTTTTTTATTAATTTCACAGGTTCACTTTTTTTATAAAAATTAATAAATAAAAACATAAACTACTTACAACTAATCCCTAAAGACAAATTAAAGATATATGTTTGAAAAATATGTGTAAAACATTTTTACACTCTATGGGCAGTAGATTTTGAGTTATATCAATTTAAAGTCAAAAAATCATCGAAAACACGATCAAGGAGAAAAACAGCTTTGAAGTTTATCACTTTTCTTACTGAAGCTCTCCAAACCGACCTAACAACTAAGGATTCGATAACGTTATTCCTATCTAATATTACGAGGAAGCAAAGATTATAAACGTGGTTGGTCAACACAGATGTCATGACACAAAAAACTACACATCTCACGTTCTACTGCAGATATAAATAAAATTTTTGTTTTAAATTATTCTAAAATATTTGTGTTATTTTTTATGACAATAATAATTTTTTTGATTTTTTTGAAGATTTTGTGTCCCATACCCCCTTAATATTTTATAGTTACAATTTCCTACTTGTTCTACAATTTTCCCAAATTTCCATTTATAGTTCCCTCTACCATAATCTCTAATTGCAACATTTTGACCTTTTTCAAAATATCTCGACTTTGAATTTTGATTCGAAATTAAACTCTTATTTTGCACGTTATGCTCCAAGTCGGGTTTGAGCAAATCTAACCTAGTGCGAATATCACGCTTTAAGAACAGCAAAGCAGGGGACTGTTGGGTTGTAGAATGAGGAGTTTTACGATACTGCATTAAAAATACATTTAATTTATGACTTAAACTACCACTTTCATATTTAGCATGATTCATTGCATTTTTAAACGTTTTAACAAAATTTTCAATTTGACCGTTAGAACTGGGGTGATACGGCGAAGTTTTGATATGGTACATTCCATTTTGCTTTAAGAAAGATTCGAATTCGGCAGATGTTAAAGACGGGCCATTATCCGAAACTAACGTGTTTGGTAATCCATATCTACTAAATAAAGATCGTAAGCATTCTATGGTAGTTTTGCTGGTAATGCAATTCAATTCAAAGATTTCAGGCCATTTTGAATGAGCATCTATCACCAATAAGAACATTTTCCCCATAAATGGACCTGCAAAATCTATATGAATACTTTCCCAAACTTTACTAATAAATTCCCAGGGATGAGTTTTATCCTTAGGAGGATTTCTTGCGTATTTGCAGCAACCAACACAGTTTCTAGCAAGTTCTTCGATGTCTTTATCAACGTTTGGCCACCAGAAATAGGATATAGCCAAAGCTTTCATTTTGACCACTCCAAAATGTCCACAATGTAACTCATTTAACACATATCTTCTTAACTTTTGTGGAATCACAACTTTATGACCACGAAATATCACACCACATTGCAAACTATATTCCCCATCGTTACCTTGTCCTTTTATGTCCTCTACACTTACCCCCTGAAGGAGTCGATTGTATAGTACTTTTAATTCGAGATCACACTTTGTAGCTTGTGCCAAATCATGCGAGTTTATGGGTATAGCTTGAATTTGGTTAATCTCAAAAACATCAGCTATATCACACTCTGCTAATTCTGTTGATTTTATCGGTAAACGTGACAATGCATCCGCATTCCCATGTTTAGAAGTTTCTTTGTACCTAATATCATAATTAAAACCGCTAAGAAATATTGCATAATGCAATAATCGCGTCGCGCTTAACACCGGTAGTCCCTGTTTAGGGCCAAAAATATAAACCAATGGTTTATGATCAGTGACTAACAAAAAGTGTCTTGCGAACACGTATTGGTGGAAACGTTTAATTCCCCATACGATAGCAAGAGCCTCTTTGTCGATTTGACTATATCGTGTTTCAGTATCACTCAAAGTCCTCGAAGCGAACGCAATGGGACGTTCTGATCCATCAGCTAGTGTGTGTGAAATAACGGCTGAGATACCGTAAGGCGAGGCATCAGTTGCAACAACAACTGGCAATTTAGGATCATACGGAATTAAAATTCGGTCTGAACTAACTTCTTTTTTAACTTTTTTAAAAGCAATCTCGCAATCTTTTGTCCATTTAAACTTAATATTTTTTCTCGTCAAGTTGTTTAGTGGGGCAATAATAGATGCTAAATTTGGCAAAAATCGTGCATAGTATTGAACTAATCCAAGAAACGATTTTAACTGACGGACATTTACTGGGCATGGTGCATTTAATACAGCATTAATTTTCTTTTTAGTTTGACTTATCCCGTTTTTATCAATTATATGTCCACAATACTCTATTCTATCCACTAAAAACTCACTTTTAGATAAGTTTATACGAAGATCATATTTTTTCAAACGATCCAATACTTGTTTTAGTCGTTCATTGTGAATTTTAACATTCGGACCAGAAATCTTTATATCGTCTAAATATACATCTACTCCTGGAATATCTTTTAATATCTGCTCCATGGTTCTTTGCCAAATACTGGGAGCAGTTTTGATCCCAAACCATAACCTGGTACAACGGTAAAGACCTTTAGGTGTGTTTAAGGTTAATAAATTTTGATCGCGTTCATCTATTTCCATATGTAAATAAGCATTTGACAAGTCAATTTTACTAAATACTTTACCATCCGATAATTTTGCAAAAATGTCTTCTAATCTAGGTAAAGGATAATCATTATCTTCGAGCGCTTGATTAATAGTCATTTTAAAATCTCCACAAATACGAATTGAACCATCCGGTTTCACAATTGGCACTATGGGAGTGGCCCATTCACTGGTTTCCACTGGTTCTATTAATCCTAATTTTTCAAGTCTATTAATTTCTTGATTAACGCGCGAAGCTAATGCGTACGGTACAGTTCTAGGCTTAAGGAACTTAGGTTTTACATTATCTTTTAAATATAAACGAGCTTTAAAATCTTTAAGCTTTCCAATACCTTCCTTTAGTATCTCAGAATAATTAGATAAGAGCGAAACAATTTCGTCATTTGCAAGTTTCGAACTTAAAATTTCACTAACATTGTCAACTTTCATAATTTCTTTCCAATTTAATTTTAAATCACGCAACCAATCTAACCCAAATAACGGACCTACTTCTTTATCGCATATATATAAAGTTTTAACCTGGCGTTGACCATTGTGCTCAACAAGAACTTCTACTTCACCAAAAGGTTTAATTAATTCTCCTCCAAACGCGCGAAGTAAAATTTCCGATTTATTGATTACTTTGGTAGGATCAATGCTTCGGAACAATTTTAAAGACATAATTGTTACATTTGAGCCTGTATCCAACTGCATTTTAACAGTTTTACCATTAATTTTTACATTTAATAGTATTTTATCTTTAGAATTACTCAAAGTATAAACAGGCGTTGTATCTTCAATTTGATTAACGCTATTAGTGCGTTTAGTTTTAGACCTACAAAACGCTTCAACGTGACCTTTTAATTTACATTTACGACACGTTTTATTTTTATGTGGGCAGTCGTTAGCATAATGAAATTTAGAGGTACAACGAAAGCACCTACCTCGCAATTTAGTACTAGTCGAATCGGACTCCCCCAGTGGTAATGCATTGTCGGAATTAGCCTTCTTCTTGAAGTTTCCCTTAGTCGTACTCTTCTGAATGTACAACTTATTTACTCCGGAGATTCCCGATGACTTTCCTTGAAGCTCCGCGGTGTCTTTCGATGCAGTTTCCATGGCAGTTGCTATGTTCAGGGCCTTGTCCAGCGTCAGCTTCTCTTCTGCCAACAGCCTCTTCTGGATGGCGTCGTTGTTCAATCCACACACGAATCTATCCCGCAGGCTGTCGGTGAGGTTGTCCTTGAAGTCGCAGTACCTGGCTAACTTCTTCAACTCAGCACAGAAGGTGTTGATAGTCTCTCCTTCACGCTGGTGTCTGCGGTGGAATCGGAATCTCTCAGCGATAGTCAAAGGCGGAGGATCCAACTGATTCTTTAGAGCTAGCACCAGTTCGTCGAACGTCTTATCCTTCGGCTTGTCCGGAGAAACGATGTCTTTCAGCAAGGCGTAGATTCGGGACGGCAACAGCGTTATCATCGTAGAAACCTTCTTATCTTCAGGCGTATCTGTCGCCAGGAAGTACATCTCCAAACGCTCCACATATGTTGACCAGTCCTCGGATCCTTCTTGAAAAGGCTCCATCACCAAACCCACGTTTGGCATTCTGGCAGGAACAGGATTAGACATTTTGTCTCTCGTTGCTCAAAACTTTCAATTATTTTTAAACTTTCAATTGTTTTTTACTTTTAAATAATTAAATCGAGCATCCTCGTCGCCAGTATTTGCTATGAATTAAAACAACAGCTTAAAATCTGAACGTGACTTTTATTCAGAGCAAACTTAGATCATCTGACAAAAATAAAACAAGTTTACAAAAAGGGACAATCATCTCGAGAGTCAATTGGCTGCGGCCGGCTATTACGTCAATACCTCATTAACATAATAGTTCTCTTGACATCACAGCAATTACGTCATTCGTAATTAGCATAAAGTTACTCTTGTACACTACACAAACTCCTTTTAATGGTTATGTCATTCTTATTTTAACATGCTGTAAAAACATAAAATATCCTTGCTTTCATATTTGTTTTGCCAAATATCCTGCATTTTAAGCACCTGTATTTAAATAGTAAAACGTAATCACTAATAAGTTTAAATTTATTGTCATTTTTTCAATTAATATATCTTCTTCTTTATTGGCTCGACAGCCCTTTGTGGGACAGGGCCTTCTTCAGAATCTTCTTCCATTCTGATCTTGTTTAAAAAGACGACCTCCAGTTTTGCACTTTTATCGTTTGTCGACACAGTCAATCCATCGAAGTTTGGGCCTCCATCTTACCCTGGTGTCGATTGGTTTTTAGTGGAAAACTCTTGATGAGATAATTTATATATAGGACATAATATTAATTATGTCCTATATATAAATATAATATTAATATATAATAGTTATATAAGATAATATTAATATATAGGACAAGATATTTCCTGATTTTAATTTAATTTTTTATATTTTTGGGTCATCGAATTTTAAAAAGCAAAATAGCATGTTTGAACTCTTTTTTTTTAACTATGCAATGTGTCTGCCATACAGGTAATGCGATAAATCTTTGATTAGAACCTATTTTTATAACTTTCGATGATATCTATGACGTTTTTTTATGTACTGCCATGTGCTGTATTTTTTACTGTACGACATAAACATCAAAATATGGTCGTCATATTCCTTGTATATATTAACAATTACAATTATTTCGAACCCAATAAAGGATTTCGAATTATCGCAATGTGGAGTTAGGTTTAGCTTATTGTAGGCTTACCAAATGTTTTGAATTTTCAAAATTATATTCGGATTGGATTTTTTAGACTAGAACTGGTCTACCCAAAAGAGAATACTCTGTTACAAGTTTCTATAAAAATTCGGGGAGCAATCGCAGTGCATGTTGCTGCATTTTGTTCTGTTATTGATGATAAAATTTCCTAATAAATCTTTTCAATCGCTGTTTAGGAATTGTCTAAATAAGGTCCTATTTGCAGTTTTACACTGATTATACTTTTTATATATACTATTGATTATTGTAAACTTCATACAGACTGCTATTCGTAGGAAAAACAATATTTATAATGATTTTGTTACAATACAAAACAAAGTTAAAACCACTTTCAAATATAAATCAGATTTTTATTTACTGTCACAAATTGTAAGGGAAATAAATAATATTTTGTTAAAAAAAAGAGCTTGTTTTCTTTGTTATTATCAATTAAAAACTTTTTTCAATTAATACAAACATGCGTGACAAAGCGTGTTGTTATATCGTGATGTTTTTCTTTCAATCAAAGAAGGGGTTTAAATCTAGTTTCACTGTTAAAAATAATAGTTCAAGGTTGAACCAAATTACGGTTCAAAGTTGCTGCAACCATTATTTGGTAGACTGTTGAACAATAAAACGGTATTTTGCGTAACTATGGTGAGAGGTTGAACCATATGCGGGATTTTCCCAACGCGTAACTATAGTGAAAGGTGAAACCATAAAAAAGGTACTCACAATGCATAACAAAAGTTTTGGGTTGAACTATACTCGGGCTAATACGTGATGAATTGAGGATTTCTTCTACTATTTCCAATACAGAGATCCGATTTATAGGATGACTGGCAGTAGGTGAGATTCGAACCCCGCACTCCTGAGAAGGTTGAATCTCTAGGCTGAGGCCATAACCACTCGGCCATGTACGGGACAATACTCAAGTAGAAGCAGTACTACTAATGGTTTGAGTAAACAGTTAAATTATCGGTTGTAGTTTGTAGAAGTTGAACCGAATTTTCGCGAAAGCAGGTCTATTTCCAGAATGTGATATTTGGTTGATCCATTTTATGGTGTATCTACCAGAAAATCTTGATTTTTCACCAATACTTGGTTCAACGTTGAACTGAAATTTTTAACAGTGTTGCGAGTGATTTATAACCCCTTGCGGATCTGGCGTCCCCATTTGGAGGCATTTTTTAAAACCTCCCCACAAAAAAAGTAACACGCTAATTAGTTGACCTGGTCCGATAGAAGATCCAAATAACAGTTTTCCGCTTTTGATTAAAGGTATCAGTCATTTATTTCTACAAAAAAAAATGAAGTTGAACGAGGGTCAATACGATATTAGTTTTTAAAAAATAATTTCAATTTTTTCAAACTTTTTTAAAAGTTATTTTAATAGTTAATTCTATATAAAAGCATTTTTCACTAAAAAAAAATTTTAAAATAACCTGTTAACTTCAAATAAGTGATGCATTTATACCACAAAAATGTGTATTTTTAAGATTTAGAGTTTAAGGCGTGTCCCTAAGTAGTAATTAAACATGATTTTTTTAAACATTTCTTTGTGTGTGTGCAAAACATACTTTTTAGCATATACTATTTGTATGAAAAGTACTTTTAGATTAAGAATATACATGTAGGATTTTGCTCAAGTATTAGGAGGTTAAATGTGTTCACGTTTTCAAACTTTTTCAATGTTTAACTTTAAAAAAAAAAAAAAACTATTTGGATATTTGCACATACTGTCTTCTATAAACGGAGGGAGGGGGGGGGGGGGGGCATGACAAAAGTATTTCAGCAAGTAATTTTAAAGTGTAACTCAATCTTCCGGGTCAGTCTGTTGCTATTTTAATTGCTGCATACATAATATAAATTCATTAGTACGACTAAACTCAAATTTTGGTTCGAATGATGAGAATTGTGTAAATGCTTCATGCAGTTGGTAAACCATGCTTTCAAAATAATATTAATTTAACTGCTCAATTATAATTTTTTAAAGTGAAAGTATAATATTTTTAATGATGTCTAAATTAGGGGAAAATGTTAAATAACTTTAATTTAAGGAAATGCCCCGGTCTCTTCAGTCAAATTATGTTTCTTTCTGTATATTAACCTTTTAATGAAAAAGGTTCTGGAATTATTCATTTTAATTCGGAATGAATACAACACTTTTGGAATAAAACGGCTCTCATAAATTATTTTTTTAAATTTCAGTCAGTTATCTTTATTTACATGGTACATTTTGGGCTTTAAAGTTTTTATAAACAAACGTTTATCTCATAAACGAAATCTTGCTTTGAATAAACAGCGGATCTATTCTTTCCAAAATAAGAGAAAAAATATATATTGCCAGACTTTTATAATAGCAAAGAATATGATAAGATCTCATGTTTGCTAAAATAGTCTTAAAACAACGTTAGAACAAACCAAATCTAAAAAGGCATAGTTTGCTTCCAAGATAACAGTAGTTCTGTATATTTTACAATATGTTTTCAAGAAAAACTGGGCTATAAATATCATTTCAGTTAGAAACCTTTAGTGGTTTATTTTATGGAATAAACACCAACATTTTTATTTAGCATGAAATATACATTATTTTATAAAGCGATAAATGAAATTGTTTGAATCTAAAACGTACGAAACTGTAAAATAATAAGTTTAAAATATGCACGTTATTTGAAAAAAAAATGATTTTCGAACCCTTGCCCATATTTTAGATTATTTATTTGTGTAGCAAGTTCTTTGTTAATAATTATGTTCTGAAATTTAATATTTTTATAAAGTATTTTAAGCAAAGAACATTGAAAAGATTTCTCTTTAATTTTATTTATACTGCAAAAAAAGTACAAGTTATTACAGTTTCTATCGACTCTCCTGCCCTCTTTGTTGATCTTCCTGCCTCTATGCCGGTTGTTTCTCATCATAGTTATAGTTTTTTTGTATTGTGATCGATATTGCAAATCAAGTGTTTCGTTGTAATTGATTTTCCTTTAAGTTTATATATTAACTGTTGGAAGAAGAGACACACAAGCTGTGTGACGCATGACTGACGTCACAAGATTATTGAGATAAAAGACGACTACAGACTTCTTGTAACGTGGTGGAAAGCTTTTAGCTAGTTGTAAGATGATGTATGTTCGGGGATGCTCAACCAATATCTAAATATGATATATCTTCTGTTAACTCAGTTATTATTTGTTCGGTCGAAGCATGATGTACCTAAATTGAAAGTGTTTGTTTATTAGATTGAACTTTAAAAAACTGTGCCTAGTATTACTCGACTCTTTGCCCACATTAAACCTGCATTAACTATTGCACTTACATCGTGGAGAGAAACGTTATAGTTATTATGTAGAGATTTCTGGCTTCCTTGGTTAATTTACCTATTTTCATTGCGTAATACTCAAGTCTATTGAAATACGATATTAATTATGACAGAGGACTGTCTTCAATGTCTCAATTACCTAGTAATGCGAGTCGTTGAGGCGGGGGCTTATGATGTTTTACTGTTGTTTCTTTCGTTCCAAAAGTGTAGTTCCAGAAATTTCTTCATAACACGGGATTTATTTTGACGTTACCATTATAAAAAATGTGATTTTCATAATTCAGCCACAATTTTTTTTACGAAGTAAGGCGCTTGGAATTCAATTTAAATGACATAAAATTTCTCACCCGTCAAGTTAATTCCATTAGACCGAATTATTCAAATAAGAATGTGTATAATAGATAAGTGTTAATGTAATAAATGCAGACTTTAAAAAAAATCTTTATAAATAAATAAATTTAAAAATTAACTGTTCGATATAGTTGAATTGGAATGAAAGTAAAATTTGCGATTTCTCTAAATACCCAAACCCTTTGTGGCTTCGTAAATGATAGGGTCTACGTTCCACCCCAACCCCACGATTTACCAACCTTGAAAGGTACAATTGCACAGGCTTGTTGCTTACATTACTCCAGACTTGCTGCAGACAGTATTGGAAGAACTGCATATTCGTTTGGATGTGTGCCATGTCACTAAACGCTCGCACATTGAGCACTTATAGGAAAAACTAGGTTAGTTTCCCTTCAGTTTCATGTATGATTTGTTATATTTAGTTTAAATAAACTCCTATAATATATCATTAAAACTCGGATATTCTTTTACGAACACCCTGTACTTTGTACACATTTCATTGTATAAATTCATTTGAGTACACATTTTATTGCATATTGTATTGACATGCTATACAATGTATCGCGTATTGTATTTCAGGACACAAGTTCGGCCCCGACTCTCCGGAGCGCAGACGTGCTGTCCAAGAGATAGACAACCTGCTAAATTTGGCGCAAATGGAAATGCTCAATCGAGGTCTTCACAACAAGGTAACTTGGCATTTAGATTAAAAACGTAACTTATTGCAGCTCAAAAAAATATCGATTTCAACCCAAAATCAAAAAACCAGTTGAGTTATCAAAACTTAGTTTCATTTTAAGGTAAAAATGAACAAAACGACTGTTCAGAATATCGATTTTTTCCTTTTAACTTTTGTCATTTTTTCCTCTAATGTGGCTGCAATATTGGCAGTCAAGCCTTTTTCAGACTCAGCATATTCCCCAGAACTGAACGCCATTTCTTTTTCAAGGATATTTTACATGCTACATAATCATGACATGCATGCCCAAGATTTACCCATCCAGAAAATCCGACGACTCTACGGGGGCTCGGTTCCGCGATCTTAGGCTTAATTTCGATAGAACTTTGTTTCCAGATTCAAAAGTCATTTTTACAAAACTCTAATTTTCTGACACTTCTCACTTATATTACTTGAATTGTTGAAATTTTTCTGTGATATTATGCATATGTGTCTATTCAACAAAGTAAACCAAAAAAATAAGATGTTTTCAATATAAGAAATGCGCAAAAATTCTGTTTAGGTTGATAACTTAAAAATTGTAATGATTTATCGTCAAACTTACGGTTAATTGCATTTAATGAATACTTTTTATTATTTATATGCCAAAACAAAATTCAGACACACGTAATAGTCCATAGAAAATCTACATAAAAGCTGAAAATTGCTGTTTTGAGATGACATTTGAAATTGGCAACAAATTAATATTGAAATTATTTACCATCCTTTGCCAATTACAGCACTGTATTCAGATGTAAATTGCATTTCTTTTTGTAAGTACACAATTAAGTGATTAAGAGTTAAAACAAACTTTCGATATTTTAAAACATCGTTGTGTTTAATGTCCCCTTAATAATAGCCTTAATACGAATTTTAGTATAGGGGAGAGTGGGGGCTATTGGGACAAATTTTTTTCAACCTCTGTATTTCTACAAAAATACAAGAATTTTAAGTTCTTTTTTTTACAAGCTCATAAACTGAACATTCATTTACTTAAAAAGTCATTCGATAAATGTTAAAACATTACCATATTTTGGTTGACAATCATTTTAAACAAACATGTATATGTCCCATTAGCCCCCATTTGTGGGGTCTAATGGGACAGTGTGCAGGGCTAATGGGACATGCTAAATGTTGCATTAATTAAATATTCAAAAAAAGGGGAAAGGAATCACAAAATGACCAGAAAATAAAATTTTAAAACAAATACCATTTACATAATGTGTACATAACAATTTTTTTTTAAATAATTATTTCCCATTGAAAGATAAAATATCAAAGTTAAAACTCAAATTCAAAGATGTTCCCATAATTTTTGTTGAATCACTGGAAAGGATAGTTTAATAAATAACTCTTTAGTTTTATACTTAAATCTTCTAAAATTTATCCCAAACTTGTCCTCTTTTTCACGGTACGTGGGTTTAAAAAGACCGTCCTTATCTTCAAATAGCTTATCCGGAGGTCATCGCCTTTTTTTTTTCAGAAATCAATCCAACGAATAAAGAATAACTTGCTTTCTAGCAAATTTTACCAACAACAAATTACTTATCTTAACCAAGCTCTGTTCAGATGTAATTAATGAAATTGCAGGTGTTAAAATGTCACCAATAAACCTACTTGAACTTTTACTTATTATACGACGAAAAAAGTTCAAAAAGTTTAAAATTAAAGTTAATTTTTTTTGGCAAGTTGACTGAATAAGATGATTAGAAATTTATGTAGATTCTTGGAGATAAGCATACAAATCTAGGTTTATTCGTGTCCCATTAGACACCACTGTTTCTGTCCCATTAGACCCCACAGTGTTGTTTTTTTGTAAATGACCCAACGCAAAAGCACCTGTATTTCACCACATATTTGACATATACTATCTTAATCTAGGATATGTCATGTACCTAAAACTATAGTTCAATTCACAGAAAGTTTTTATTAGGGTAAAAACATAGTGGAGCGGCGAGTCAAGAGTCAAGCGGCGAGTCAGGCGGCGCGTTTTTTAGTCAAGATGCTAGCGTCGCTTCACATGCACATAGTAGAGCGGCGGGAACTGCTGCGAAGAGAGCTTCATGTCATGAATCTAGTCAGCAAGATGCTCTCTTTTTGACATTAATTAAAGTTTGCTTGATAGAAAACTTGTTTCTTGCCCTACCTAAATGCTAACAATATTATACAGTATAAAAAAACGTATCTGTACAATTATTTTCTACTCCTACTTCCTTAAACAGTTTGTCCAATGTGTACTGAATGTGATGGTCATTCAGCTGTTGATTCACAATTCCGTATGGACAGAATGAGCAACTCCACGTTCATTTTGTGTAATTAAATACTTTCACCTTAAAATCAAGAAAAATTCACAAACAGACAGTACCACCTGCACTGGAAGCCCCAAGTCGACTGGAGCAGCGCTTCAAAGAAATCGTTGATGATTTTACGAGCGGCGAGTCAAGATTCATGTCGATGCATGCAGCGCTGCTTGCCGCCCCACTATGTGCGCGTCAACTTGAATGAACGGAAGATTTAAAAACGCGCCGCTTGACTCACCGCTTGACTCTTGACTCGCCTCTCCACTATGTTTTTACCCTCTATTTTTTACATTAATTAAAGTTTGCTTGATAGAAAACTTTCTTCTTGCCCTATCTAATCGCTAACAATATTATACAGTATAGTAAAACGTATCTGTACAATTACTTTCTACTCCTACTTCCTTAAATAGTTTGTCCAATGTATACCGATTGTGATGGTCATTCAGCTTTTGATTCACGATTCCGTATTGACAGAATGAGCAACTTCGCGTTTATTTTGTGTAATTAAATACTTTCACCTTAAAATCCAGAAAAATTCACAAACAGACAGCACCACCTGCACTGGAAGCCCCAAGTCGACTGGAGCAGCGCTTCAAAGAAATCGTTGATGATTTTACGAGCGACGAGTCAAGATTCATGTCGATGCATGCAGCGCTGCTTGCCGCCCTACTATGTGCGCGTCAGCTTCAATGTACGGAAGATTTAAAAACGCGCCGCTTAACTCACCGCTTGACTCTTGACTCGCCGCTCCACTATGTTGTTACCCTAAGACAAATAAAAGTGGCCCCGATCTAGAGATGGGAATACGTTGAAATGCTTGGCGAGAAAAACTCTTGAAGCCGCCTGAAACCTGTTTTTGCATTGATTGCATCGGATTAGCTTCACATTAGAGCTACTCACAGACTAGTGGCGAGTTCAGATCTTAGTTCGTATTGTATAAAGGCGTCCCATAATTTGCAAATTTTGTGTCTTTCAATCAATTTAGAATGTTTTATGTTAACAAAAACAAAAATGGCCGATTCTCTAGGATAAATAACAATCGAAATAATCACTAATGGAAACTTTTCTTGATCAGCTCTACAAACCTTGTTTATATTTCATTTCAACTAGCTTCTCAAACCATAGCGTAGTTTCCCGGATATAAGTCTCCAAGCGTTTGTTTGGGCTTAATATTGAAGCGATCAATATAGTTTCAGTTAGAAAACCTGTTTTTGTATTGGTTTTTGACTTGGCAACATTTCTGTCGTATTCATATCTCCACTTTGGGGCCACTTTTGTTTGCCTCACCCTCTACTTATTTGCTATGATAGATCATATCGTATTATAATTCTAGAACTAAATTATTTTCATTAAATTTGGTAGGAATAATATTGTTAAGATCATTTTCTTTTTTAATTGAAATTCTTCGACCTCTCCTTTATTTGAATATTATATACTTCCGCATTTATTATTTATATTTCAGGAAGCTAGATAAGTTTGTATTAAAATAAAACATTTTCAAAAAAATTAAATTATTTAAATTAAAATTGTGACACAAAAAACTCATATGTCTGCCAAACACGTTTCAAAAAAGTTCACACCAAAGCATCTTCGTGAATATAATTTGCAGATGTCTTTTAAGTAACAAAAGAATATGACGTTTCTTTTCATCAGATTTCATTTCTTACTTAATTAGGAAACTGCAAATCCATAGAACCCCCAAAAAATTCTATTATAATTTTTTTTTAATTCTTTTAACTAATTTGATATTTTTCTCTTTGTCATTAACAAAAAAGTCAGATAAGGAAACTCATAATATCCAGGAAATTAAACATACGTGTGTTTTATTTATCGGTTGAATCTGTCATTTTCTGGTGGATTTTAATTAAATTGTACATTTAAATAAACAATGTGCTAAAAATTAGTTTTGAATACATATTTATTATATATGCTTGAGTTACCATTTTGTCATAAATAGTTTCATAGGAGTGACACAAAACTAATTATTCTTGTTATCCCAGTATGGCCGATATTCAATTACAGTCCCATATAACTAAAATAAAATTATTAAGGCAGAGGAACATCAACCTATTGTTAACCCATTATAGACGATTGACAAGAAAATTTTCTGAAGTTTATCTAAGTAATCCAAATATAAGACAAATAAAGAACATAGTACTGGACAATTTCTTTTGTTCTTAAAAACTTAAACGAATCGTTTGTTGTTTGAAGGGACTTAGCATGCGCTTGTGCATTCGTCAGAAACGGAAACTATCAGGCAGGAAAACAGCCAATTAATTTTCGATTAATTGAAGTGATCATTTTCGAGAGTGTAAAAAATATCGCTTTAAAATTGAATTATCTTTCAATAACTTAATGCATGACCCACCCTAATGAAAAATGTGCTGCAACATTTTTAATCTCTTAAGGCCCGAGCAAAATCCTACACGTATATTCTTATATATAATCTGAACATACTTTTCATACAAATATATGCTTAAAAGTATGTTTTGCAAAGAAAATTTTCTTTAAAAAATGTTTATTAATTAATAGGGACACGCCTTAAACTCTAAGAATACACATTTTTGTGCTATAAATGCAACATAAAGGCCGTATCCCTTATTTGTAGTTAACAGATTTTTTAAACACTGTTTTTAATGCAAAATGTCTTTGAAATTAATTACTAAAAGAACTTTTTGAAAAGTTTGGAAAAAAATAATTTTTAATGAACTCTAATATCGATTGACCCTCATTGAACTTCATTTTTTTATAAAAATCAATGACTGACACCTGTAATCCAAGACTGAAAACTGATATTTGGATTTTCTTCAATCGGACCAGGTCCATTTCGAAATTAATTAACATGTTAATCGTGTGTGGGGTGGTTTTAAAAAATTTCCCCAAATGGGGACGTCAGGTCGCAAGAAATCGCATTAAAATTGAATTATCTTTTCAATAATACAATAACTAATAACTTAATGCATGACCCACCCTAATGAAAAATGCGCTGTAACATTTTTAAAAATTGATTTTAATGAACTCAAGAATTGTCTGTAAATTATGGATCTTCGCGGTAACGACTCCCATGGTCCCCATTTTAACTGTCTGGGAACTACTTTAGGTTATTGATCACATGGTTTCAGAGTTAATTGAACTGGCAACTCATAAATTTCAGCCGCTTGTTTATGTTAGGTTAGATCAGCAAACAATGTTGCCTTTGTACTGAATTTATTATCTTGGTTAATATATTATTATTGGTTTTTTGTTATTTTTTATATGGAATAGAATTATTATTTAGTGCATCAAAATTACAAGAATATTCGTCGAATATTCTACCTGTCTGTAGACAAACTACCTTTTTTATCATTTTATTATTATCTATTTTGACTTTTAGTCCTTACACCGCTGTTGAAACATCAACAACAGCATAAGAGAAACTTTATATAAAATATTTGAAGGAAAATTAGTTTTTGTCGTATAAATAATCAGTTTGAAATTACGTCACAACATGTAGTACAATGGGATTCCTGTTATATTTGTGTTATAGACGTGTTATATAACTTGAGCCATACAATACATCCTTGACGACAGACACGCAAAAATTCGTTTATGTCTCTTGTTGTAGTTTCTAAAAGTTTCGTGACGACTTAGTGAACACTTACTTTCCCCACATGGATGTTTGGTTCCTTGCTGGCTGATTGCTCCACAGTGATAAACTACTATTGAAAGCTATTCGATGTTTCACTAAAGTTGTAAAGACTCTATCAACGTTAGTAAAAAGTGCTATCTAATTACACTATTGTAAACCCAACTCTGCTCTTTTGCGCATCTGTTGTTGCGAATTCCCACGTAATGAATTAATCCACAGAAAGTAACTTGACAATATCTTTTAAAAATTTTAAAAATCTACTTTCTTGTTACGTTAATAACTCTTTAATTATTATAGAACATACAGACTAAAGTTTTATTAAATAAGTCTGAGATACTATACTTTGAGAAAAGAATTCTTAAATGCGGTCGGTTAGAAGTTTAGTTAAATAAGCAAAATATGAGACAAATTAAGACTTAAGCACCATATAAGACCATAGTACTGAGCAATATGTGTTAAATGCATTAAGTTAGACGAAAAACCTATTTTAAAAACTCATTTTATTCGATAAGAAATGTGTTAATAATATTCATAAATGGGTTGTTAATGGGTTAATCTGCACGTGGTCCAAAGTCCTAGAACTTGGCTTAATCAGCTTTGTAAATAGCTTAGAAGTTGTCCTTATCATCTAACCTTGAGTCAACATGCCCATTATTAAAATCTATTCAAACATGAAATATCCCAAACCTTTACAATTGGTTCAAAATGCAATTGACCGTGCAACATATTAGTGTATTTTTTTTTTTAAATCACATTTAATAAAAAAAAAACTTATATATTTCACACCATTACTGTTGTTAAAATCTTTACTTACCTTCTGAATTATAAACTCTTCCAACATTTAAACAGTTTTCATTTTTCACAATTGAATAATTTTAATAGTTAAAAATAATATTACCAAGTAAATCAAATTACTATTTGGATAAATTAATTACCCTCGCAACTCACTAAAACATTTAACAATGTATTAAAAATGAATCTTTTTAATGTAAACATATCATTTATAAAAGCGAAATCTAATTGTACCAGAATTTAGAGTTTTAATCAAATTTTCTTCTAAAATAAAAATTCGTATTTTATGAAACACTAAATTACGATATGGAAACTAAATCAATAACAACACTGTGCTATTCTGGATAATATTTTCTCTCCGCCTTATTATTTATTATCCCTTAAGGAATAGTTTTTGAAAATAAAAAAGGCGCATCTTGTTATAGATTTTCATCATTCTAATTTTATTTTAAGCAACGAACTTTTAGTTTACATGTGAGATGGATATCTTTAGCGTCTTGTTAAGATACTTTTAAGAACATTCATTTCCAACCAAGGCATATTACAATATTTAAGATTATTCTAGAGAGTATAACGAAGATTAAATTAGCATGCATAGAGCCTTTTTCTACGATATTTTTTATCAACTTAAAGCTAGTTTGTAAAAAAATTAACTCATTTTATTCACTAATAACTTTATATTATGTAACAGTTAGCAATGCAAGAGTATTACTTTAACGAAAATTCTGTAATGAAATTAAATATAGTAAGATTTACTAGAGAATGTGAGAAATGACTTTTGGCTTCAATTAAATAACTATGTTTAATTTTGTTTAAAATTAATGCATAGGTTTGTTATAATTAATGCATGCTTAAAAATAATTAGCATGCATAGAGCCTTTTTCTACGATATCTTTTATCAACTTAGAGCTAGTTTGTAAAAAAATTAACTCATTTTATTCACTAATAACTTTATATTATGTAACAGTTAGTAATGCAAGAGTATTACTTTAACGAAAATTCAGTAATGAAATTAAATATAGTATGATTTACTAGAGAATGTGAGAAATGACTTTTGGCTTCAATTAAATAACTATGTTTAATTTTGTTTAAAATTAATGCTTCATGTTTATTGAATGTAAATGAATACTACCATAAGAAATAGTGTTTTAAATCCTAAAATATGAAGTACAATATGAATAATTTAATGCAGCCATAAGGTTTAAAGAAATTAGTTGAATTATAAAAAGCAACTTATTTAGAGCACTTTAAACTCTCCATGTTTTGAATACCCTTAATCTCCTTGGAAGAAAGAAATTTTAACAATAAAAATGTTTCAAAGTATTATACAGAGAAACGTTGTTAACATGAAGTCACGTATGCATACATAATTAGTTTAACATTTTCAAAAACTAGTTTTTAAAAATCTATATTGCATTTGTAAATGTTATATTGTATTAAGAAAAGGATTTTTAACAGTTCTAACTCGGTTCGGAACTAATATTTATATTGAAATTCCATAGTTAGATACGTAATGCCATATTTTACATAGAAAATTATTTTTTCTTTCCAGAAATTTAATTAATTTTCTTAATTGTCCGCTTAGTTTATTTTGCAGTTAGAAGAATAATTATGTTAAATCGCTTGCTCTAAATCTGGAAGAAAATCGTTATTATGCACAAAAGCTTATTATAAACATCATTTTAATTTATATTTTTAATTTTTCAATAATGTTTAATAATTCTCCACACAAAAAAAAACAGTATTTAACAACATGCAAACAATCTATCATCTTCGTAGACTCCTGGTTTTCCAGTTTTTAGCCCTACTTTCCTTTTTTATTTTAAAGGAATTATTTAAAAAAAAAATTGGTATTGACATAGTGAAGATCGCCGTCTTGTAAATGCTCATCCCTCTTCCGAATTTTGTTCTATCCGTCGACTAATAAAAATAATTTTTTGTTAGAAAGGTATGACATCAGATCTTATCTTTTTTTTTAGTTTTTGTCTGTCTGAACGTCCAAAAGGAGATCTGCATGTCCGACTAAGAGCTTTCCAATTAATTAGTATTAAAATTTCCTTTTCTGTCATTTAAATCTCTGTTGCCTCGACAACAATAGCATTGGAAACTTTTTATTTAATTAAAATAAATATTTGAAGGAAGATTTATTTTTTGTCATATTAATCAGCTTAGAATGACGTAATAATCTGATCAAAGACAATATAATTCTTAGATTGTCCATCATTTGTTTATTAATAAAGTTTTTCATTTTTACCATAAAAAGCTGTTAAAGCTTTTAAGTTTATTCGGTTTTTATGCAAATTGGAGCTGTTTTATTTGTTGTTATTACTAAATATTTTGTAAATATCAGGTTTTCACAATTTTTATGTTGATATTCATTTAAGAATCAGAAACTTATGTTATCGTTGGCTACTGTTTCAAAATCAGCTTAGATCGCCGGTACGGATACTAGAATTTGATCCAAGCTATTTTACGTAATTAATTTTCGGATCTGGAGTTAAATTTATCAAACGATATTAAGAATATCAATTGAATTTGTGAAAAAAAAATAATTAAAAAAAATAGTTATGACATTTAATTGTTTAAGTTTCAACTAATATTCGAATTAAAAAAGAACTAAAAATACTCAATACAGCTGCTATAAATTATCTTTAAGAAATACTTCCCTAAATAAACGAACACATAGATAACTTCAGTTTGGAGACAACACTTCAGTTCTGATCCCCTCAACTACATTTGGAGACATTACTAATAATTTTTATTGCACACAGACATGGCAGACAAAAAAAATGCATTAACTAAACTAATCCGAACCTATTATACTAAATCATGCTATTCTAACTTAATTCTAGTTTTATCTAATATAAGTGTGTTATATAGTTAAAACTAGATTAGAAGAATATATTTCGTCAAAACTAGTATTAACTAACACTAACTGGTTTTAGCTGGTGAAAACTAGTTTTAACTAATGTTATCCGTTAAAACTAGTTTTCACTAGTTAATACTAGTTCTAGTTGTAGCTGATTTCGGGTTTTAACGGTATCATATGCAATAATAAAGCCCTTCAATGTACGTATTTGGATATTTTCACAGGTGAACATGGTAGTGGTGTCTGACCATGGTATGACTTCTACAGACACGAAGGGACTCGGCATCATCAATTTACAACAACTCGTAGACATATCTGACATCAAGTACATGGTGTACTACGGTGCGACAAGCATGCTACTGCCTTACGATGGTAAAACGCAAAAGGTAAGTAATGGTTAAAATATTTATAGCAGTCTCAGTTACCCGATGTCTACCAAAAGGATCCTCTAGGTGGAGATAAGTTACTTCGGCTAATATGTAGGATGAGGCAAACAAAAGTGGCCCCGGTCTAGAGATAGGAATACATTGAAATGCTTGGCGAGAAAAACTCTTGAAGCCCCCTGAAACCTGTTTTTGCATTGGTTGGTTCGGATTAGCTTCACATTAGAGCAACTCTTAAAACTAGTGGCGAGTTCAGATCTTAGTTCGTATCGTATCAAGACGTCCCATAATGCAAATTTTGTGTCTTGCAATCAATTTAGAATGTTTTGTATTACCAAGAACAAAAAGGTCCGATTCTCTAGGATAAATAACGATCGAAACAATCAAACATCCACTAGTGGGAACTTTTCTTAATCAGCTCTACAAACCTTGTTTATATTTCATTTCAACTAGCTTCTAAAACCGTAGCGTATAGTTGCCGGCAAATAAGTCGCCAAGCGTTTGTTTGGTCTTCGATCAATAGCTTCAGTTAGCAAACCTGTTTTTGTATTTCTTTAGACTTGGCAACATTTGTCGTTTTCTCATATCTTGACTGAGGCCACTTTTGTTTGCCTCACCCTGTACTACTACATACGTTGTCATTTAGAATAGTGGTAGGAACCCAGCTATAAATCTGCGTCCTCTAGCGTGTGAATGATATATTGAGGCTGCATGTGTGCACATATTCAATATGTTTTGTTTAGGTTAATTTTAATTATCGTTTCACAGGAGCTAAACGAAGTCTATACTTTATTTTTTTTTAAATATAAATTATTGTTATCATAAGAGTGTTTAAATTCTAAATAATGAATAATTTAAAGCATCCTTAATTGTTCATAGTAATTAATTGAATAAAAAGCAACGTGTTTTGAACACTTAAAAATATTATTCATTGAAAAAAATCTCCTTATAAATTTTGACAGTAAAAATGTTTTAATGTTATACAGGTAACCGTTGTTAACATAAAGCCCATGTACAAGGTGTGTTTGAAAAGTTCGGTGATTGGTCTGATAATTAAATAGACGGAAACGTAATACAATGTTATCTTGAACATACTAATTTACAAATATGCAAATAAAATATTAAAGAAAATCATTTTTAAAGTTTTTTTATTTTATTCTTTTTTGTTAAATCCTTACAAATTAATATGAAAGTTCTTAATTAAAGACAGAAGACAAAAAAAAAAAACATCAGTTTCAAAGAAATCCTTAGATCGAAGACTTTCACATTTTTTGCCGTTTCCTGCTATGTTTTTAAATTATTTTTAATAATTTCATTTTTTTTTTGCTTTTTTTTACCACAGTTCTTCCCATGAGTGCTTTTGTCAAAGATATGTTTGTTTTTTCTCCCGAATTTAATAAGTTTACCTAAGGCTAAAATAAAAACTTATTTTCCATTGTTTGCTAAAAACGTCAAACAGATCTATCAAGGGCTTTAAAAAAGATCTTTTGAAAGAAAAAAGTATAATCTATTCTTTTGAAGCGTTTTTGGATTCAAGGAATTAAAGTGTGTTTTTGTTGCTTATGTGTCTAACTATAAATGACGTTTAAAAGTAAACTAATACTCTAGTTAAACACTTTTTATGGAAAAATGCATTTAAATTATTTTAAAATTATATTGTTGGTTGGTAGACATATGAAGAGTACACGGGAAGAACCGATTGATTTCTTTGGAGTATTTCAGTAATTGTGTCTGCTTGGCGGACATTGGCGACCGAAAACCGGCTTATCCTTTGGTTCTTCATTTACGGTACAAACGTGCTACTTGTGTCTACTTATCCCCTGTGTCTACTTATCCCTGGCGCAGTGACGCGTTTATGGATGTTGGGGCCATAGGCGGTTTCCGAATTCGGGGCCCCTCGCCCCCTCCCCCTAACAGAAATTAGAATTTAAAAAATCTTAATACTTGTGCAAATAAAAAAGCACGATGGAGGATGAACCAGTTTGTAAATTGAGATTCTCCCCTCCCCTTTTTTGAAGCATGAAATGCTAGTGCCGCAATTGTGGCTGAAAAAAAAGGAATAATGGTCTTAGCTAAATAATTACAAGATACAAGAATTTCACTTAAACTTTTAATGAGTATTTAATTTAATAATGGAAAATATATCCAAGCACAGTGCCTGTATTTATCTAGGATTCAGGTGAGTTCATTGCTAAATTAAGTTTATGAGCATTTTATTTTCCTTCGTAGATAAACATCGGAATAATCAAAATAACTAAAGATACAAGTTAAATACCAATTATCGAATATGTATATATTTGCATGTGTTCAATTAAAAATTTAGATTAAAAATATAATTACATTTATTGAATATTATTTCAAAAATACAAGAGCTGAAACAAAATTCGTAGAATTAACGTCTTATAATTTAAAAATAATTCAGTCCCAATCACAAATTGGGAATTAATTATTCAATGGATGAATTAGGAGTGAATTATTGATGGATTCGAACCCGCACCCCTTACAGCTCGCAGACTGCTGGCCTGCGATGCTAACCACTCGGCCATCCGGGCCCCTTGTCTAAAATCTCCGTCAAAAACAGATTTTCTAATTTTTATTACAATAGAAGTGGTGTTTTTTTGGGGTTTACAAACAAATCGCTACGAAAAATTATAATATAGCGAAAAATAATACATTCATTATATTATTTTTATTAAAATTTTAATAATAGATTGAAAACAAATGGGGAAGTTTTTATGCAAAAAAATATACATTTAGTTATATTTTGAAGGATTTTCGATAAACCCTAATTTGGTATGTCTTTTAAAAAATTATCAAAACTTCAGAATAAAAACGTAACACATAACAGCATAATTTTGAAACAATGTCACTGTTGCCTATTTACAGTCTGCCTTCTGTTTACAATGCATTAAATCTCAATCAAAGTTGAAAAATCTCCACAGTACCGTTATATGCGAATGATTTACAAAAATGGATATCTATTGTCTAAAATAGAGTAGTAGGGGGTAGTTAACATTTATATTCCGGCTTGTGGCTTTATCAGAGACCCGCTTATGAGCCTTTGTTAAATAAGATAGACACAGAAAAAGTTTTACGGTCACAAAGAAAGGAAGTACACCCAGGCAAAAGCGGGATTCGAGCCCGCACCCGTTACAGCTCGCAGACTGCTGGCCTGCGATGCTAACCACTCGGCCATCTGGGACCCTTGTCTAAAATCTCCGTCAAAAACAGATTTTCTAATTTTTATTACAATAGAAGTGGTATTTTTTGGGGGTTTACAAACAAATCGCTAATTCTTTCACTGGGTGGTTTGGTAGGGGAGCGATTGAAGAAGCTCTCCTACAAAAAAAAAACGACTTGGGAATTCCCGGAACTACATGACGTCATGCTTGTATAGTTCGGTAATAGGAGACTCGAAAAAGCAACAATTCGGCGGTCAATTATTAAGTTTGCATGCGAACAGTTGTAAGTCTAGGTATTTGTTATTAATTTTGAAATTTGGGGGCCCTCGCAATCTTGGGGCCACAGGCGGCCGCCTCTAACGCCTATTGGTAAACGCGTCGCTGCCCTGGCGTGAATCAGGGTTGCCGCGAAAGATAAACAAAGCGAGTGACCGGTTTCTTTACAGCAGTTTAGGCGATTGCTCGCTATCATCTCCAAAGAGGCTATTAAGGAAAGCCTTCTACGAAATCAATCGGTTCTTCCCGTGTACTCTTCATATATATTCAGATTTGTGTGCTTGGTCAGAGACCCGCTTATAAACCTTCGTCAGGTAAGACAGACACAACACGCACACATAAGAGATAGATGCTTCCATCTATCGCCAACTTCGCAATTTGGACATGTCCCTGAAGGAGAGGGAAATAGTCTCCAGAGACCTGTACCCGTGGGAAACTGTGCCATGACCTCCCGCAGAACTTTCGGACCCACAGATTTAACGAGCACGTACTCCGCGTACTCGGTGGGTCTTCAGTGGCATTGGGACTCGATCGCTGGACCTTCCGATTTCGGGAACGAGGCCTTAACCACTAGGCTACCCTAGGCCTCAATTATATTGTTATAATGACATATTGACTTGAATAACATATTCAGATTTAGTTTAAAATTATACATAACAATACTAAGTTCACTAACTTTTTCATACATTATCCATCCAAACAAATATTATATACATTGGTAGTCAATCGAATTTTTATTGAATAGAAACAGTAAATCCTATTTCATATGTTAGTGTTGTTGTTTTTCCCTTTTTAGCCAAAATAAATTTCCATTTAAATATCCATAAACGTTTTAAAAGGCTCATACGCAACTAAAAGTTCTTTTTGAAATATGGTCATTAAAGCTTATAAATGTAAAGAGTTGTTTTTAAACAGTTTTGCAAGCTTTTTGCTCGTTTATCGATTTTGAACTTATCTTTTTGATTCAAGTAGCTTGTTATTTTCAAAAGAAATTTTGAATCAAAATTCATAGCATCTTCAAATTCTATTTTCTAACATACACTAACAACAGAAATAAAAACTTTTGGAAAAGTTTCAATACTTATTTTCAGTTAATCCTCTTTTATGAAAAACACTATTTTTATGTTTTTTTTTTATTTTAGATTTAACATTATATCGTCAAAACTTTTTTTATAGTTATGTTTTGACAAAATTGTAAAAAAATGAATTGGCACTTGAAATAGAAATGATCTTTGGTAATCTAATTTTAGGTACATCATTAAGCCGGCGAACCTTACTTTTTAATATTTTTTTTTAATATTTAAACGAACTATGCATTGCAACAATAAATTTAAACTGTTAATTCCTCAAGGTATATCTGATAACTTGATTATTATATTCTATGTCAACATTTGAAATTATTAAAAAAAAAGTTTAAAGTACAATAGATGATATCACAAACATTTTACACAAACTTACATTTATTCGTTTAAAAACAATATTTTTTCGACCAAAAAATGTAACTGAATTATTTATATAAACTGCTAACTTAAATTCATCCATAAAACTAACATCATAAGATTAACTAACTTTTTTTTCAATTTTAAGCTAAAAACAATTAAAAAATTAATGAATATTGTTCATGCACATATTTTCATAGAATTTTCAGTAATAAAAAATTAAGCAGTCTTTGAACCGTTTTCTTGAAAATTATCCGATCGTTAAGGCGCTAAGCTCAAAAATATCCAATTTTTCCAATCGCTCGTTATATCTCTCATTCAGTTATATCGGCTTATCTCCCGGGATGCGCGATATAACGAGGGATTACTTAAAATATATTCTAATTCGTTGTTAAGTGGGAAAAATTTAGGCTTGAGTTTTCCTTCTCGACAACACTGTATAGCCTCTTAAGACCCGAGCAAAATCCTATACGTATATTCTTCATCTAAACATACTTTTCATACAAATGTATGCCAAAAGGAATTTTCAAAAAGTAATTTTTAAAACAATTATTAACAATAATAGTTACTGAGAGACACGACTTAAACTCTAAAATTACGCATATTTTTTGCTATAAATGCAACAAAAAAGGCCGCATCGCTTATTTGAAGTTAACAGATTGTTTTTATTTTTTTTTTAATACTTAATGCCTTTAACATTAACTACTAAAAGAACTTTTTTATAAGTTTGAAAAAAAAATTGAAATGATTTTTTTAAGAACCCTAATATCGTATTGACCCTCGTTCAGCTTCATTTTTTATTGAAATAAATGACTGATACCTGTAATCAAAGGCTTAAAACTGATATTTGAATCTTTTATCGGACCAGGTCAATTTCGAAACTAATTAAGGTGTTAATTGTTTGTGGGAGGGTTTAAAAAATGTCCCCAAATAGGGACGCCAGGTCACAAGATGTTAAAGCTTATCTGTGAAGTAAATGTGGGTAAGAATCTCGACAAACCAGCATTACGAAAGCTTGTGAAACCAAAAAATTATTTTATTGATTTCCTGAGACGATTATTTTTGGAAGAAATATTTTTATAAAGTTTTTGTTGGATAATTAGCATGTTATTTGGTAAATAAGCTACTTTTTAACAAACCGACTAAATCTTTTTGTTTAAAATAAAAATGACAAGATATGTTTTATGCAATAACAATTGCTCGAATAAACTTTCAAAAGTTTTATTGAGTTGTCTTTTCAGTGGTTTGAAATCCCTTTTCTTGCTTTACATTATTATTTTCGAAGTTGTTTAAATATAAGCATCCAAGTATTAAGTTGGGTCCATTTATCACATAAAAGGCCCTTCCGTGGCTGAGTGGTTAAGGCATCTGCCTCAGGATTCGGCCTTCTCAGGAGTGCGGGGATTCGAATCCCACCTACTGCCAGTCATCCTATAAATCGGATATCTGTACTGGGAAAGAGTAGAAAATCCAACTGGTGACGGATGGGTCCGAGTACACTGGGGCAGACGTGCTCGTTAAATCTGTGGAGTCCAGAGTCCCGACGGCGTCAGCGTACGATGTCGCTCGAAGTTCCGTTTGGTGCCCGCTCAGGTGTCGACCTCGTCACATCACCAGGGTTTCTAAATTACAAGGCGTTATTGGCTGTGTTAAAGCTCCCAATGGAGGCTAGAAATAGGCAGCCGGAAGCAATTACACTACACTACATGACATAAAAAAAATCCGTTTGTAAAAATATTCAATACAGCCGGAGAAATGTGGCAAAGAATTTATTTTTTCTCTGATTAACACTGAAGCACTTTGCGTTGGAGACCCGCCGTCCAGCGCGCCCATTCCCCCTTAAATATGCTCCAAAGTCCTGACACAGCTAAAAAAATGCATTAGGTGCCTACTCAGTTATCACCCCGGCACTTCACTGTATATCTAATTTTCGACTACCGTCACCAATAACCCTCGTGTAGCTCTAATGTGACGAAAGTTCAACTTACTCAATAAATTACTCAATAACGATCAACTTACTCAATAACGATTTACTGTAAAAGCATGTCCTATAATGAAGTTTCGTAATTATAAGCGTATTTATTCTATTCTTATTTAATTTGTGTTTACACTTTTTTTAAATTTTATAGGTAATCCATACCTTATCAAAACTATTCTCAAAATAATTCTAAATGTAATATTACAATAATTCCAAATATATTTTAGTAGTATAAATGCTATTGTTCCAAGAAAAAAAATATTTGATAACTTTACGCATATAAGATATAATATCTATATATAGACCCGAACAACAAACCCATATGAAGAGTACAGGGGAAGAATCGATTGATTTCTATAGGGTCTTTCCGTAATTGTGTCTGCTAGGCGGACATAGGTGACCGGAAGCCGGTTTTCCTTTCGGTTCTTCATTCGCTGTACAAACGTGCGCCTCGTATCCACTGATCTCTGGCGTGAATCATGGTTACCGCAAAAGATAAACAAAGCGAGTAACCGGTTTCTCTCCACCAGTTTAGGCTATTTCTTGCTATCATCCCTAAAAAGGATATTAAGGAA
This sequence comes from Hylyphantes graminicola, assembly GCA_023701765.1. Classification (NCBI taxonomy): domain Eukaryota; kingdom Metazoa; phylum Arthropoda; class Arachnida; order Araneae; family Linyphiidae; genus Hylyphantes; species Hylyphantes graminicola. The sequence goes on from CM043113.1 coordinate 11,415,795, forward strand.
AGCCTTCAACGAAAAAAGCGGTTCTTCCCTTGTACTCTTCATTTTGAACCAATGCGGTTTTCTGGAAGACTTGTTGAAAAAGCAATCTTTCTTTTTTGTTGAAAACTACTTTAAATGCGCCTTAAAACTATTTCTGTGTTTAAAAAAATATTGGCAAACGAGAACATACTGTAATCTGCAAACAACCGTTGAAAATAAACATTCAAACAATATTGAACATGTTGTGTATTCAACGTCGAAGTTACATGGTTGATTGCACTGTATGCTGTTCCAATCTATAGATTAAACAAAAGACATTCCTCAGATATTGAATTAAAGTCATTTTATCTTGTTTGGCATTATTAATTAATCAATTTAATTAGTTAATTCAAAAACTTTTTAGTTCCTTGTATTTTGGAAAAGAACTGAAGATGGTGATTTAAAACTAACCAGTTTTATTAGAAAAAAGTAATTTAGCTAAAAGTTGGCTTTAAAGATAAGTTTCGGAAAAAATATATTTGTTTTGTGATTTAACAGACTAAATAAATAAAGCTAATTTAATTTCTTATGAAAATATGTAAAAACATGTTTATGTGCAAATATTATTATATGCAAAAACTACCCGTATTCTTTGGCTAACATTAAAATTATATTTATTTTATAACAAAGAACGTTCTCTAGATTTCGTAGGGACAAAAACATCTAATTTAATTAGGATGTGTTTGACATAGCACGAATTCTCTTATGTGTTTATTAAATTCATTTTTTTTTTCATAACTTTGTCTGGATGTAGTCAAATAAGATTTTTATTTGCTTTAGGTATTTGCATAAGTAAGCATTCGGAACTACATACTCAAAAAAGAAATCCACCACAAATTTATAACACAATAAAATAAGATATTTATATCTCTACTTGTATCAATAAATTTTAGTTGAAAAGGCGTAAGTCCCAATTTTGACTTTTTGACTTACGCCTTTTAACCCAAAGTGATTCGATTTTACCATAAAAATGCAGTCACTCGGCAAATATTATCCTTTAGAACGCATATAGCTTTTCAATTTGTGGATATTGGTCGCATATTCATATCCGAAATATTTTTAATAATGATTTTAAAAAAGTTGACAGATTTTTTTAAAATTTATTAAAAAAATTCTTGGTATTTTATTTAAAATAATTTAATTTAAATTTTTGGAATTTATTGTTATTTAAGTCATTAATTCATTATTACCAGTGCATAAAATTGCTTGTTAGTTTAGTTTTGTTATTTTTACCTGCTCCAAATATTTCAGGAATGATGTTAAGTATCATAGAGTATTGGGTTTTTTTTTAAAAACACAAGATCTTGAATAATTTTAAAGTTTTATTCACAACCGTTTCTATTTTTTAAGTGCAAAATTTTCATTAGTCTAGATAAAAACTTTCAATTCATTCTAGTCTAGATAAAACCAGTTATTGCCAGTTAAGGTAGGCGAATACCCAAAATTCTAAAACTTTTACTATTACTTTAATCTTTTTCCAAATTTGGCATAGTAATTTCAAATATAATGAACAATGCTTTTTGTGCAATTTTTTTTATTTAAATATAATTGATTTATTTTAACCGGTGTTTTTCACTTAAAAAAAGGGGTTTACGCCAACAGTTCTGGTATTAAAAGTTTTACATTAATTTACCTGAAATTTTTTACAGATACAGTTTTCAATATATATCTGTGCCATGAACCTCTAACATCTGGTGTAAATATGTTTTTTTTTTAAAAATGTCCAAGTGTAAGTTAATCGAAAAAAATCCTTTTTTTTTGTGGTTAATTTATAACATTCTTCTTAATAACTTATTTTCTTGTAATTTGTATGCAACTCTAGAGGGTCATTGCATGCATCAGTTCAAAACGAAGAATTTAACACATAATTAATGTTTATAGGATGAAAATTCAATGTGGTAGACTTGTTAGCGTAAACCTCCTTTTTTAGTAGAAAAACACCGTTTAAAATAAATAAATTATATTTAAATTTTAAAAAAATGCCTAAATAGTATTATTCATTATATTTGAAATCAGTATGCCAAATTTGGAAAAGATTAAAGCAATAGTAAAAATTTTTGAATTTTGGGTATTCGCCTACCTTAACGGTTGCGTTGGGTGCTTACTCGGATGTCGACTCGTCAGTTGACTAGTTCTAAAATACGATGCACGTCGCCAATAGCCCTTGTATAGCTCTAGTGCGACGATAATTCAAAATTAAAACTAAACTTATATACATTAGTCGATTTTTTTATAGATATTCATGTAAACTTTAAGTATATTATACTTTGGCAACAAAATATTAATATTTTATTTGCTTTGTTTATCAACTTTCTTACCACGCAAAAAGTATGTGGTTCAATGCAAACCTTTGCTGTCTTTTTTTCTATTATTTTGTATTGTAAAACTTTCTTTTTCTCAAAGGCGGACACAAACATTTGATTTCATTAACGTCGCACTAGAGTCTACGCATACTTCATTGGCGACGTGTCTAATGGTTTAGAATCGCGATCAAGTGACTCTAAGTGTTCGTAAAACAACAAAAGTTTCCCAAATATATTTTTAAAGAGGTAGGGTAGACTGACCAGTGAGTGAACAGGCCCTAGTTAATGAACATTTGGTAAATATAATTAAAAAAATAAGGATTGAAAATCATTCCACTATATGGATTTTCAACACTGACTTCCTTCCATGTAGTAGGAAGCTATCTGACAATGGTTGGTTGTCCTGGTCATTATATCCAGGTGTTCATTCACTGGCGAACGTGACGTCTTAAACGTTCATTCACTGGTTAGTCTACCCTAACTGTTCTATTTCGCTGTTAAAAATCTCGCCGAACGGATTATTTTTGGCATCAAAACACAGTTATACAATTAAAGGCATACAGTTAAGGGTTACCATTGGAGTTATTCCATTTGGCAGTGGTTACGCATTTTTGGAGACTTCATCGCTGCGAAATTGTACCTTTTTTCAAATATTTAAAAACCCATAAACCTTCCAAAATGTGTTTTATTATTCTTTTTACACCAGGTATACGAAGCTCTCCAGGGAGTTCCAGGACTGCAGGTCTACCTCAAAGACGACATTCCAGAACACTACCACATCAAGCACAATCGTCTGACGCTTCCTATTCTACTGGTAGCCTCCAAACATTACTACATTCAAGGGGTGAGTATTACAAATGTTGAGTACTCTAATGCTTAAAATGAATGAAATACAGGGTGAGGCAAACAAAAGTGGCCTCGGTCTAGAGATAAGAATACGTAGAAATGCTTGGCGAGAAAAATTCTTGAAGCCGCCTGAAACCTGTTTTTACATTGGTTGGATCGTATTAGCTTCACATTAGAGCTACTCGTAGGCTAGTGGCGAGTTCAGATCTTAGTTCGTATTGTATGAAGACGTCTCATATTGCAAATTTTGTGCCTTGCAATCAATTTATAGAATGTTTTGTATTATTAAAAAGAAAAAGGTCCGATTCTCTAGGATAAATAACGACCAAAGCAATCAAATAATCACTAGGGGGAACTGTTCTTGATCAGCTCTACAAACCTGGTTTATATTTCATTTCAACTAGCTTCTAAAACCGTTGCCGGCAAATAATTCGCCAAGCGTTTGTTTGGGCTTTATATTGAAGCGATCAATGGCTTCAGTTAGCAAACCAGTTCTTGTATTGGTTTTAGACTTGGCAACATTTCTGTCGTATTCTTATCTCTAGACCGGGGCCACTTGTTTGCCTCACCCTGTACTTTGTAAATATTTCCATCGACCACAAATCATCGAATCTTTACATCACTCTCATGAAATCTGTTGCAGCTGGACATTCCTGGCAAGAGCATTCCTACTGGATCTTCCATATCGCTAGGGTCCCATGGATACGACCCTTATCAAGTGTCAGACATGAGGGGGATATTTTTCGCCAGGGGCCCAGGTGAGAATTATAATCTTTTCATATAGGGTAGACTGACCAGTGAGTGAACAGGCTCCAGTGAATGAATATTTGGTAAATACAGGGTGGTTATAAAATGAAGCTCGCTATTCGGAGTGGTCTGTAGCTTGAATGAATAATCCAAATGCAAAAAACTTTGAGACACTTACTAATAAAGAAGGAGGGAAAAGAATGGAATCATAAAAAACAAACTCGTCTCTTGACCAGGGTTCTAAATTACGAGACGTAATTGGATGTGTTGGCCGTAATTCGCCATGATTGGCTACTCCTCGTAAATAGAACCTTGGTCACGAGACGAGTTTCTTTTTTATAATTCAATTCTTTTTCGTAAAAAAAAACTCGTATCTTGACCAGGGTTCTAAATTACGAGTCGTAATTAGCTGTGGTGGAAGTAATTGGTCATAATTGACGACGCCTCGTAATTTAGATTCTGGTCAAGAGACGAGTTTGCTTCTTATGATAATTCTTTTTTGTGATTATTTTTTTGGATTATGTGTTTTTGTGATATACCATTCTTTTCCCCCCTTCTTGATTAGCAACTGTCTCGATTTTTGATGCATTAGGATTATTCATTCAAGCTACAGACCACTCCGAATAGGGAGCGTTATTTTACAACCACCCTGTATAATTAAACAATAAGGATTGAAAATCATTCCATTTGATGGATTGGCAACACTGACTTCCTCCCATGTAGTAGGAAGCTATCTGACATATGGTTGGTTGGCCTGGTCATTATATCCTGTTTTGTCCGAGTATCCCGTATCCTGTTTTGTCATTTTATCCTGTTTTGTCCGAGTTTTAATGGTATATTACAGGAGTTTATTTTACACTAAGTATAACAAATACATGAAATTGATGGAAAACTAGCCTATTTTTTTCCTATAAGTGCTCAATGTGTGCGCATTTAGTGATACGGCACACATCCAAACGAAAATGCAATTCTACCCATACTGTCTGCAGCAAGTCCGGAGTAATGGAAGCAACTATGAAAACGATGTATCGGTACATACAAACGCATACGGTTATCTGAAACAGTTGGAGTTATTCTTTATTCGTCACCTTCAACCACAACTGTCGAACCATTACAGCTGATACTATTACAATTTGAAACTCGGACATTCTTTTACGGACACCCTCTGTATAACATTGAATTAAATTTTATGTATTTCACACATCTAAAAGTAGATTAGCTAGTTGGGTTAACTTCGCATTAGAGATACATTTGTACTATCTAGTGTTTGGGTTGAATTTACGTCGCTCTAGAGCTATGCGAAGGCTATTAGCGGCGGGCCTCGTAATATAGAACCACGGTTAAGTGTTAGCGCCGAAGATATACAGGGTGAGCTAAATAAAAGTAGCCCCGGTCCAAAGATAGGAAATACGTTGAAATGATTGTCGAGAAAACTATTGAAGCCGCCTGAAACCTGTTGTTGTAGTGGTTGGATCGGATCAGCTTCACATTAGAGCTACTCATAGACTAGTGGCGAGTTCAGATCTTAGTTCGTATTGTATGTAGACGTCACATAATGCAAATTTTGTGGCTTGCAATCAATTTAGAATATTTTGTATTAACGAAAACAAAAGGGTCCGATTCTCTAGGATTAGTAAAAACCGAAATAATCACTAGTTAGATTTTTTTTATCAGCTCTACAAACCTTGTTTATATTTCATTTCAACTAGCTTCTCAATCCATAGCGTAGTTGCCGGCAAATAAGGCTCCAAGCATTTGTTTGGGCTTAATATTGAAGTGATCAATAGCTTTTAGCAAACCTGTTTTTGTATTGGCCTTTAACTTGGCAACATTTCTGTCGTATTCTTATCTCTACGTTGGGGCCACTTTTTTTGCCTCTCCCTGTATTATACAGGGTGGTTATAAAATAACGCTCGCTATTCGGAGTTGTCTGTAGCTTGAATGAATAATCCAAATGCATCAACAATTGAGACGCTTACTAATCAAGAAGGGGGGAAAAGAATGGAATCATAAAAAACAAACTCGTCTCTTGACCAGGGTTCTAAATTACGAGGCATAGCCAATTATGGCTAATTACGGCCAACACATCCAATTACGCCTCGTAGTTTAGAACCCTGGTCAAGTGATGAGTTTGTTTTTTATGATTCCATTATTTTCCCCCCTTTTTGCATTTGGATTATTCATTCAAGCTACAGACCACTCCGAATAGCGAGCATTATTTTATAACCACCCTGTACATATTTTTTTCATTTTATAGGAGTTCGAAAAAACTTCATAACTCCGCCTCTACAAATGGTGGACATCTACGGTATTCTGTGTGAACTGCTGGGCATCCCGCCGCTACCTAACAACGGAACCAAAGAAATAGCTCACGGAATCGTAGCTCTTCCGTACTCAGCGGCCAACAGATTAAATCACGGATTATGGACAACTATCTTTCTAACAATAAAATTATTGCTGTGTTCTTATTTACATAAATATCTCACAGTTTTGACGTAATCAATTTAGACAAAGAATATTTTATAAAGGTTATTTTTTTAAAGAACAAGGTTTCTTGTTAGAGTGAATTTCAGTATTTTGCTAAAGATTTTGTTTGATATTTTATGTGACAATTGAAGAGATTAGTGGTAGAACACGCTAAGTGAAAAAAAAAACGAAAAACGAAAAAATGAGCTTTAATGTTTTTTGGTTGCACTTAGTTACGTTAAAAAACCACTTACAAAAGGTATATATACACTCTAAAAAATGAATGCTCAAAAACGACGAAATTTTCCTTAATTTTGACGATTCGTTTACTGGCAAATGCTCCGAGTTTTCGTTTCCTCAAAGTGAGGAAATTTGAATCGTCATTTTTATGAGGATTTGAATGTCGTCTAATCTAAAGAAATATTTCGTCATTTTTGAGCATATGAGTACAGCAATGAGATTCAGTTTCCTCAAAATCAAGATACAGAATCGTCAAATCACGGTCGTAAAAGTGAGGATTCGCGTTTACTCAAAAGTCACGTGATAGTTTGACGAAACAATCCTCAAAATTAACGAAATAACGCTTGAGGATTCATGAGTCGTCAAAATTGAAAGTGTTATTTCTGAGAGTGTATACTTAACAAGATTCCTTTTTTCCTAAAATGTAAGTTATCTTTAACCCTCTAATGCATGAATTTTTATTTTCATCCCCAAAAAAATATGTGTATCTCTAATACTCATGCATTATGGAAAAAATACTGAAATTTTTTTTAACTGCATTAGAATTCAAATAATTTCAATTTTTTAAAAAAAATTCCAAATGACAAAAACCCTGCTACAAAATTCCATTTTGATAATAATGACTAGAAAACTACTAAATATATTTCAAAATAACCCTTTTTAACTATAATTTATTTTTCAAAACAATTTTATTATATTTAGTACTAATATTATTATACTTTGAATGCTGCCAAAAACGTAATTTCACAACAGTTAATAACGTCATTCTTTAATTTTGAATACACTTTTACTACTGCCATATGTGAGAATTATTAATAACTAAAATTTCAAAATGGAATGTAATAGATGAAAAAAAAAACAAGTTTGTCGAGAGGGACCTCTAATTTAATAGAATAAAGTGGATTGTGTTACTAACTAACTAACTTAGTTAGTTAACTAACTTAACTTACTAACAATATGCATTAGAGGGTTAAAGAGTAAATAAAGAACAATTTCAATAACGCAAAAATAAAAATAATAAATTATTTTAAAAAAAATACTTAGCACGTTCCTTCCACTAAACTCTTCAAATGTAAAATTGTAATTGTGAACATTTGTTTTATAATAAAGTTAAATAATATGGACGATTAAATGTCTACACTCCTTGCCAACCTAAGTTGGGTAAATAGAAAAATGCTATTGAGAAGATCCTTCCGCGCATGTAAAGAGTTCTATAAATTATTTGTGAATTCATCCAGAAAACATGTTTTAAGCATTCATTTCGTTTAAGGTCTAACAAATTTCAATATTATTTTAGAAAATTTGTCAATTTTATCAAAATGAAAAGCGTATTTTGGTTAAATTGTATTCAGATAATTTTGTATATAAATATTACCTTATGAGAGTTTCCAACTAATGGACCAACCGCGCTTTTCCCGCTGCCTTTTTACTATTTGTTTTTACCCAATTTAGGGTGGCACGGAGTGTAAGGACAGTTCCTTGAAACACATTTGTTATTTAACAAACTACAGTTGGGTAAAATATCCGTATTTCAAAAACGAAAATTCTTCAGAGTCGAACAATCATAAAAGTATCATTTCCTATGGCTATTTTCCGAATACTTTCCGTATGTATCAAGTAATGACAGCTTTCTGTTGCACAGGAAACTATCAGAAATATGAAAGTTGAAGCAGAAAAGTTTAAACTTCGCTTCTTGCTACCCAATTTAAACTTTGTAGGAGAAATGTATTTTGGTTGAAAGTTAAACCAAACGAAATCCTAAAATGTATTTTTATTCTTTGAAAGTTATTTAAAGGAGTTGATACGCAAGTTTTTTTTTTTAAAGCTTTATATGAGTTAAAAAAAAAACTGTTTTGCTATATTCAGTCTATGATTGCCTTATTATTTCTAAAAGATATTTTCCGTCAGTACATGCAAAAGTGGTTAAACTATAGATATAATAATAAAAATTTATGTACTATATTTTCTTACTTTATTAACCCTTTCAGTCCCAGTGATGCTATTTGGCATCATTTTTCTGATCATAATTTAATTATAGGGCTGACATCTATTGCGATTAATAAAAATTATTTTCTAATAGAAAAAAGTTTGTAGAACCGAATGGATGTGCTTTTTGATATCGTAAATGGCTATTATAGACGATCAGAAAAAAAAATTCTAATATGATAATGCCCAATTGAATCGGTGAGTGCAGAAACAACGTCAGTCACAAATTTCAAATTTTTTCAGGAGGGGGAAAAACCTAATAACTCCTCCTTTATTTCTGCACTAAAACTCGAAACAATCGTCCTGTGTTTATGGAACTACTCAACAGACTAACGTAGTTTTTGCACCCAACACGCATCTTGCCTTTTTACGCTTATTTTCATTGAAAACGAGTTTTCGGATTTTTTTGACCGGAGTGGTTTCTGCACTCACCGATTCAATTGTCATTGGGACTGAAAGGGTTAAACGAATGTAGTGTTTGTATATATATTCTTCTTTTATTAAAAATATAGCTTCTCTCTGTACCTGAATCGGTGCCCCGCAATTTCGCTCAATTTCTGAGCACATAAGACAAAAATCCAAGACAAAATATGCCTATACCGAAGTTTTCTGAGAACACTGATGTTTTCGTATTGCTTTGCATGCTTGAAATTTGTCGAATTAAAACCGATAAAGTTTAATAAATATCATTAAAAAAATTAGTTGCACGCAAAGAACTCTAAAATAAAACAGACTAAAGTAGAAATCTAAAATAGCAGACGAAAAAACGCTCATTTTGAGCGTAAAATCGAAACAACCAATAGAATTGCGGGAAACGAAAAATGAAAACAGGTGAGTTACATCATCCAAAACAACTCCATTACTATTATTACTCCTAACATCTAGGGTATAAAAATCATTTTATTTTACTGTTAGTCCATACATTCAGAACATATCAAGAATTCGTTGATTTTTTTCAAATTTATTTTAATAACTTTTTTAATTTATTTTAATAAATTTAATAATTTTTTTTTATTTATTTTAATAAATTTAATAACTTTTTTAATTTATTTTAACAAATTTAATAACTTTTTCATTTATTTTAATAAATTTAATAACTTTTTTCATTTATTTTAATAAATTTAATAACTTTTTTAATTTATTTTAATAAATTTAATAACGTTTTTAATTTATTTTAATAACGTTTAGTCTGCTCGCTGGCTTTGACATTTAATGCAAGCCTCAAAACTAAAATATGTCGAGAGCTATTATATTTTAAAGATCTCTGAGGTGCCTAATTTGCATGGTTACTTTAAGCAAAGTACTCTCGGCACACTTTTAACATTCGCAGAGATCTCGAATTACATGTAATTAGAGTGTCAGAATTCACCTCTAGATGGTGGCTCCCATTTTTAGAAAACTTATATTAGTCTGCAAAGGAATAATTCGCCAAAAGCTGAGTTTTAACATAAAGGCATACGATACTTTTTGGCGAACCGAATATAAATTGTTTAAGGGTCTTGTATGGTAACAGATCTCTAAACAATTCCAATGGGAAAACTTTTGATACTATTTTTAGATAAAGTATGACAATTGACAGTGATTGCGCAAACTAGAAGGGAAGGGCGTAGGCTTTATAGCCCATTACCCAGCTCGCCAGAAGAGACAGTCACAAGAGATACACAAAGAAAGATGACACAAACACATAGACAAATAACAACATTTATTAACAAGCACAAACATCCATGCTTTTACCGGGATACGAGCCCGATCCCAGCAGCTCCAAAGACTAGATCACTAACCACTGCGCCGGCGGGCCGGCTGTCTTGTATGGTAACAGATCTCTAAACAATTCCAATGGGGAAACTTTTGATACTATTTTTAGATAAAGTATACGACATGGTACTCACGAAAACTTACCAAGAAATAAGTAAGAAAGTTATTTTGAAATTAAATAATTAATGCGTATAATTTTAAGGATATTAGTTATAATTAACACGAAACATTTTGTTTAGAAATTTACATGCTGTTAGTGCTGCCATCTGTAGTTGTGAATAACTATTTTTTTAATTACAACTTATTAATATCTTTAAAATTATACTTATTATTTATTTGAATGGCAAAATGACTTTCTTCTGTTTTTCTTTTGTGAGTACATGTCGTACACTTAATTTAAAAACAATTTCAAAAGTTTCCCGATAGGAACTGTATAGAGTATCTGTTACCATACAAGACCATTAAACTGTAAACTTTCAAATAATATATTTACCTTATGTTTTACCTAAGATGGATTTTTTGTTTAATGATTAACAAAATTTGCTGTTAAAATTTTGAAAATATTGTTTAAATTGTTTTGTTGTTTTATGGTATGTGTATATATTGTAAATAAAGAGTTTATTTTTTAAATAAAATTTTTAGTATAAAGTGCAATTGGCATTTTATTTTTAAATTTCATATCCTATTAGTACATCCAATACATAAGAATGAAAACTCAAATTTCTTACTTTTTCTGATTAAACACATAGTACAAATTTCAAATAAAAAAAATCAGAATGAAACGGTAGTATGGTATATGATTAGCTATAATGAAGATATTGAGTATTTTGATTTTTTTAATCGAATGAAAACGTCTAAATCCAAAATATTTCATCATTTTGTGCAATATTTACTTAATTACAGCCACTCAAAATCAACGATCTAAGATATCCCTCGAAAAACAACTCTAAGGTAAAAAAAAAAATGACGTAGCCCGTGCTCAATGTTTGCAATGGTTTAAAAGGTTTTTGAATTCACTCATTTACTACTAGCAGTATGGTCCCGCCTTACTGGGAACCCATTAACTTCGCATTGCTTCCTTTTAGAGGCATGCTTACTTGTGAAAATGGGGGACATTCACGGCCATAACCACCTGAGCTTCAATTCCAAATCGCTGTGGTAAAGAAAAAGTGATTAGACAGGTTAGAGCAGTAGGAAAACATTAGCACGTGTTTCGAGAGGTGTAGGATAACAAACTTCGTGACATCACATGAATGTTCCCCATACACTCAATATCTAAACTAAATTCAATTCATTTTGGCGCATGCGCAAGAAAAAAGCAAATAATAACATGAAATGACGTCATGCCCCTGTTACGGCCCGGTCGTTGTGTTTTGAAACCCCTGTTATGGGGGGTCTGCCTACTTATTAAAATACCAGAGACATAACATAGAGTGGACTGCGCATTGGCAAACCTAAAGTGTCCTAAACATCTAACTTACACAGTCACATGACTGTGTCACGTTTGGCTCGCATCTATGGCGAGTTTACCATTTGGCGAGTTTTTCCACAACGACCTGAACACAGAGGCCGACAATCTAATGTTATGATAAAGAAGCTTGGAAAGGAGCAAGGATGAATCGCTAGTATTTTAAGATCCTCTTAAGATTATTTCTTTGATTTTGTGCGTCTATTTAAGATTACTTAAACAATTGAATGTGGACTCTGTATTAAAAATTAATTTAAAAGAACATTAGTAGGTTTATGTGGAGTGTTGCTGTAATATAAGTTGGTATTGACATGGTGAATATTTTCTGCCGTATCTATAACTTTCGTTCTACGGTCCGATTTTTAAAAAAAAAATCAAATATATTTATTTTTTGAAATATTGCTTCTTCCTTTATTTAAAAAAAATCAAATATATATATATATTTTGAAATATTGCTTCTTCCTTTATTTCACCTGGAATAAATCAACTTTCTAAAACACATCAACATATTCCAAATTCAACAAATGCTCTACTTTTTAAATATAAATAACTCAAAAACTACGATTGCAAAAACAGGTTTCGTTTTGACCAAATTGTAAAAAAAATATTCTACTTCTAAGCTGTCAATGTTCAGACCATTAATTTAATTGACTTGTCCCAAAATATTTATTATAATTAGAGTTCTAACAACGTTGATTTAATCATGAATATGATTCTTCAGTATAAAAGAGCTTTTAGAATAAATTCCCTCGATAGAAATTATAGTTCATGACGAACACACAATTACTAAAAGTATGCAAAACTAAATAAATTTTACCCGTGAAAGTGTGACTAATCCTTTTTTATACCCCTCTTTACAATTAGGAATTCACAAGCATTTGGCATCTTGCACAAAACGTTACTGAATTAAGAGTACAACATTCACGATTGCTAACATGCTAGCTCAGAGGTTAAAAGAATGTAATTAAATATTTATTATTTAAGCCAAAAGAGAAAAATTCCAACAATGCTCAAAAAATCGTCTGCAAAAACATTAAAAAAAATTCAAGCTGCCGTGATTGGTAGAAACCCACGTGACATGGATATTGATGGTAGTCTCCACTTCGGTTTGCTAGCTGATATTCAGGTCTTGCGACAATTTGGAATAGTTCGTAACGAAACGGTAGCGTTAAGTTGCCATATGTAGCAACCTTTCCCCTCTTGGCGATTTATGATGTTTAGGACACAATGCTAATCTGCAAGGGATAGCGGTTTTTTAGAAAAAACTGGTTTTCCATTTTCCATCGGTTTTTCCCTAAAAAACCGGTTTTCGGTACCGTAGGGCCTCATACAAAAAAACCGGTTTTCAATCAAACCGGGACCGCCGGTTTTTTGAAAACCGGTTTTGGTTTTCCATCCCTAAGCTGCTTTACTATGAATGCGCAGTCCACTCTATGTTATGTCTCTGTAAAATACACTCAAAATCAAAACAAAATTAAATTCGTGTTAGCGCATGCGCACTCAAAAAGCAAACACTAATCGAGGATGGCGGCAAGCCCCCGCTTCGGCCCGGTCCGTGTATTTTCAAGCCCTGTTATGGTCCCGCACTCCCACGTGTTTGACGTTTTTTGAAACTAATTATATTAATTAAAAATCACAATCAAATATGAAAAAACTAAGCCTCAGGTGCACACGTAGGATTATAAATTAATCTATATTAAAAATTTCGAATTTTTTAGAGCAGTCATACTGCCATACTAGAGGTCTTTTGCGATCCACAGACATACACACAGACTCTTTCTTTTATCATTATAGATTGCTACTTTATTAACAACTGGCAAATTTATACCCGTACTTCGCACGGATTACAAAAAAATATTAATTCGATCCAAGTATGTGTACCATCCCCAGTAGCATCGAATATTGGCCCAATATTGGTATGACGTTGGCCAATATTGGTTATCTTGGGCAAATATAGCAAGTTTTACAACATTCAGCCAATATTGGCCTAATATACGAAACCAATATTTCGAAAGTTAAAATTTGCCAAGATAGGACCAATATTGGGGATATATTGGTTGGCATATACCTAGGGGGCGCTCGCGTTTGGCATATTTTTCCTTGATGAGATTAAGAAGAAGAAGAACAGCCAAACGGCAACTCGGTGGCCGAGAGGTGTAAGCGACGAGCCTCACACCGAGAAGGATCTAGGTTCTGTCCTTGTCCTAGCCATACTATAGACGTATTCGTGCGGGTAGAAAAATTCCTCTTAAATTCACCGGGGTGCCCGAGTACACTGCGATATACGTGCTCGTTAAATCTGTGGAGTCGAAAGTCCCGACCGCGTTAGCGTACGATGTCGCTCGAAGCATAGAATTCGAATTTGTAAAGTAGGAGGTTCCTTTTTAAAATTGACCCCTAACCCCCAGGGGTCACACACCAAAAATAATGGGATACGTGTTCGTTGATTTTTCCATCTACCCAACCTTTTCGAAAAAAGTCGTCGTATAATATTGGTCCTATAATGGCAGTCAATATTGGTTATATGTTTTTGGATAATGTTGGTCCTATAATGGCAGTCAATATTGGTTATATTTTTTTGGATAATATTGGTCCTATAATGACTGCCAATAGTGGCCAATATTGGCAAAATGTTTCCTCCCAATGCTGGGCCAATAAGGGTTAGCATATTGGCTCTACACTGTAACCAATATTGGGCCCATATTCAATGCTACTGGGGATATAACCTGCTATAGGTGGGGATGGGGAGCCCAGTCGGTTAGGCACTCGCCTAGCATGCGAAAGGTCCCAGGTTCGGGTCCGGGCATCACCAAAATATCTGCCGACCTATAAACGGCCCATGCAGCCAAAAATGTTCGACGAATAATACCCTGTGTATGGGAGTGCACGTTAATTATCCTTCAAAGTCCCAATGCTGCGTACGATGTCGCCCTTAACGGTTGCGTTGGGAGCATACTCAGGTGTCGGCTCGTCACTTGACTGTGGTTCTAAAATACGACGTCCGTAGCCAAAAGCCCTTGTGTAGCTCTAGTGCGACGATAATTCAAAACCTAACCTTACCTGTTATCTATAATAATAAAAGAAAGAGTCTGTCTTTCTGTGTGTATATCTGTGGATCGCAAACGACCTACTTAGACTGCTCTAAAAAATTCGAAATTTTTAATATAGATTCCTTTTATTACCTACGTGCGCACCTGAGGCTTAGTTTTTTCATATTTGATTGTGATTTTTAAATAATATAAATAGTTTTAAAAAAACGTCATCAACGCGGAAGTGCGGGACCATAACAGGGATTGAAAATACATGGACCGGGTCGAAAAGGGGGCTTTGACGCCATCCTCTATTAGTGTTTTCTTTTTAAGTGCGCATGCGCCACCAATTTTTTTTATTATGAGTGCATTTTAATATGTTGGCAGACCATAACAGGGCTTCAAAACACAACGACCGGCCCGTAACAGGGGCTTGGCACCATTCTCTGCTATTATTTGCTTTTTTTCTTGCGCATGCGCAAGCATGAATTGAATTTAGTTTAGATATTGAGTGTATGGGGAACATTCACATGTGATGTCACGCGGTTTGTTATCCTACACCTCTCAAACCACTTGCTCATGTTTTCCTACTGCTCTAACCTGTCTAACCGCTTTTTCTTTACCACAGCTATTTGGAATTGAAGCTCAGGTGGTTATGGCCGTGAATGTCCCCCATTTTCACAAGTAAGCATGCCTCTAAAAGGAAGCAATGCGAAGTTAACGGGTTCCCTGTAATTATTAATAAGGATCATAAACCTAAGTTATTCTTTAAGCTCGTTATAAAGTATCATAAAGTAATCAAGTTTCCTTACTTAAAGATTCCAAAATGAATACGCTGTAGAATGAAGTAGAAAGTCCATTTAATTTTAAATTCTTAATTATTGACGTCTAAGTAGCTGGGCAGTAATTATTGAATTATCGCTTTTATTGTCTCCTCGCCGGCCCTCTGGCGCAATGGTTAACGTGTTAGCCCTTGGAGCTGGTGGGCTCGGGTTCGAGTCCCGGTCATGGCATGGATGTTTGTGTCCGTCAATAAATGTTGTTATTTGTCTAAGTGTTTGTATCGTCTCTTATGACTTTCTTGGTGGGGGGCAAGATCGCCAAGCACTGCGACCTTTAAGTCTATTGTACTAAGCCCCAGAAATGACACAAGCACAAGAGACACACAAAGAGACGACACAAACACATAAACAAATAACAACATTTATTGACAGTCACAAACATCCAAGCCTGACCGGGATTCGAGCCCGACCCCAGCAGCTCCAAAGGCTAGAATCCTAACGAGTGTGCCACCGGGAAGGCCTGTATCGTCTCTTTCTTTGTGTGTCTCTTGTGATTGTGTCATTTCTGGGGTTGAATACAATAGACCCCAAGATCGCAGTATTCGGCGAACTTGCCCTCCACCAAGAATGTCCTAAGTCATTGTCTCCTCCAATATACAGGGTGGTTATAAAATAACGCTCCCTGTTCGGAGTGGTCTGTAGCTTGAATGAATAATCCAAATGCAAAAAACTTTGAGACACTTACTAATCAAGAAGGGGGGAAAAGAATGGAATCATAAAAAACAAACTCGTCTCTTGACCAGGGTTCTAAATTACGAGGCGTAATTGGATGTGTTGGCCGTAATTAGCCGTAATTGGCTACTCCTCGTAATTATAACCTTGGTCAAGAGACGAGTTTCTGTGTTATAATTCCATTCTTTTTCGTTATAAAGAAACTTGTCTCTTGATCAGAGTTCTAAATTACGAGGCGTAATTAGCTGTGTTGGCCGTAATTGGCCATAATTGACGACGTTTCGTAATTTAGATTCTGGTCAAAAGACGGGTTTTTTATGATGATTCTTTTTTCTGATTATTTTTTAGGATTTTGTCCTTTTTATGATACCATTCTTTTTCCCCCTTCTTGATTAGTAAGTGTCTCAATTTTTGTTGCATTTGGATTATTCATTCAAGCTACAGACCACTCCGAACAGGGAGCGTTATTTTATAACCACTCTGTATTTAACAAAAATAACGAACTCGTTCTTTAGTGAACTATATACAGGGGTATCCATAATTAAACTGACTGTACTTGGAGTTTCTGTAGAGCCAGCTAATAGGCGGTATTGGGTATTACAATTCCTTTGGTATATAGGTTACTAGCAGTATGGTCCCGCCTTACTGGGAACCCGCTAACTTCGCATTGCTTCCTTTTAGAGGCATGCTTTGCTTACTTGTGAAAATACACTCAAAATCAAAACAAAATTAAATTCGTGTTGGCGCATGCACACTTAAAAAAGCAAACACTAATAGAGGATGAAGCAGCCTTAGGGCGAGCGCATATCTCAACCAAACTCAATCAATCAAACTAATAGAGGATGGCGTCAAGTCCCCGTTTCGGCCCGGTCCATGTATTTTCAAGCCCTGTTATGGTCCCGCAATTCCACGTGGATGACGTTTTTTTTAAACTAATTATATTAATTAAAAATCACAATCAAATATGAAAAAACTAAGCCTCAGGTGCACACGTAGGTATTAAAAGGAACCTATATTAAAAATTTCGAATTTTTTAGAGCAGTCTAAGTAGGTCTTTGGCGGTCCACAGACATACACACAGACAGACAGACACACAGACAGACTCTTTCTTTTATTATTATAGATTGACAACAGAAGAATAAGAATTCCTCGAAAAAATTACGATTCAAACTATACGATAAGAGGAAACTTCGTGCCATTGTTGACCGTAACAAGACTAGTACAAGTAAAATTAAGGTTAATACAATTAAGGGGTCATAGGAGTCTTAAAAATGTGCAAAGAAGGTACTACAAAGTATAGTTTGATCTTTCATGGAATTTTTTAACTACTCAATATATAAGTATAATTTTTTTTACGTAATTCTATAAGATTTATTTAATATAAAACAAATTTTAAAATTTATGAAACTTTAGCCAAAAGTTCCAACTTTAGCCAACATAAAGCTATTTTAAAACATTGGGATTAGGCTTGCGCGGCAAATTTTGAGGTCAAAATTGAAAAATTGACCAAGAAAATGACTTTATATTGTACAGCTGTGGAAATAAAAAAGTACCCACTAGTGATTATTTTGGCCGTTAGTCATCCTATAGAATCGGACCTTTTTGACATTTTGAACAATTAACATTCTGAGTTAATTGCTTGAAACAAAATTTGCATAAGGGGCCATCTTCATATTAAAAATGTCACTAACTTTAAAATTTCCAATAGTAACACCCCTTTTTGAGTCCATATTTCAAATCCATGACCTATGTTAATACGAAATGCCAAATTTTGTTAGTTTTTAAGCATTATTAGGGGAGTTAGAGACGTGCAAAGTTTAGGTCCCATAATGTTAAATGAGTTGCACATAAAAAACTATCCCAATCTATAAATAATTAAGATAATGAAACGAATTTTTTACTGAAAAGAAATTATAATAACCCAAACAAAATGCATTCAATATTGGGGTATTTAAAACAATTTTTATATTTTTAAATAATTATTATATTAATTTTTTAAAAAAATATGAATAGAAACCCCTTAATATTTTTAGAGAAATAAATTTAAGACAGGAAGTTTAAGCGAAATCCCAATTTTTTAAACATTTTATTCATAATTTGCTGAGTAAATCACAAAATACTTTTAAATTACCCTTTAGGGGACTGTGTATAAGATTACGTGTGATTGATAAATAAAGACGACCTGCATGCATGCTTGCTTGTCATTTTAGAGATGGTCCCCAAAGGGTCCACAAGTGATTCGATTAAATAACTCGTCAAATATTCATCCAAATGTAACAAAAACTTAGATTTAAGGGTTTTCAAGAGTGCTTAACATTTCTAAGTTATTAAAATTGGGTGTTGCCATTGGAAATTTCAAAGTTCGTAATATTTTTAATATGAAGACGGCCCCTTATGCAAATTTTGTATCGTGCAATTAAATCAGAATGTTAATTGTACACAATCTCAAAAAGGTGCGATTCTATAGGGTGACTAACGGATGAAATAACCTCAAGTGGGTACTTTTTTATTTCCACAGCTGTACAAACAAAGACTTATACCTAAATTCTCATCTCAATTTTAATTAGAAATTATTTTTAAAAAATTTAATATCAAA
Organism: Hylyphantes graminicola; assembly: GCA_023701765.1. Taxonomy (NCBI): domain Eukaryota; kingdom Metazoa; phylum Arthropoda; class Arachnida; order Araneae; family Linyphiidae; genus Hylyphantes; species Hylyphantes graminicola. The sequence continues at coordinate 11,434,763 of CM043113.1, forward strand.
ATTTAAAAATTTTTATCAATTTTTTTAGAAAAAAGTTCTTAAAATAATTTCTAATTAAAATTGAGCTAAGAATATAGGTATAAGTCCTAGTTTGCACATATTTGTACTTGGTCATTTTTTTTCAATTTTGACCACACAATTTGCCGCGCAAGACTAATCCCACTGTGTTAAAATAGCTTCAGTGCTGAAAGGTGTGGGTAGACGCGGGGTGACTGTCACCCCACTTTTTTAAAAAAAAATGGCTATCCATCCCCAAACTTCTTATACCTCTCAAATCCGTAATCCATAGAGGGAGGATGGCATGGCATTCTAATTGAAGGCATCCCCCCACTTATTTTTTCCCACTTTCACCACTGAATAGCTTTATGTTTAATATCATTTAGTTTAGTTTTGGCTGAAGTTCCATAAATTTTAACATTTGTTTTATATTAAATAAATCTTACAGAATTACATATAAAAAAATTATACTTATATATTGAGTAGTTAAAAAATTACATGAAAGATCAAACCATACTTTGTAGTACAGCTGTGGAAATAAAAAAGTACCCACTTGAGGTTATTTCATCCGCAAGTCGCCCTATAGAGTCGGACCTTTTTGAGATTGTGTACAATTAGCATTCTGAGTTAATTGCACGATACAAAATTTGCATAAGGGGCCGTCTTCATATTAAAAGTATTACAATCTTTGAAATTTTCAATGGCAACACCCAATTTTAATAACTTAGAAATGTTAAGCACTCTTGAAAACCCTTAAATCTAAGTTTTTGTTACATTTGGATGAATATTTGACGAGTTATTCAATCGAATCACTTGTGGACCTTTTGGGGCACATCTCTAAAATGACAAGCAAGCGTGCATGCAAGGCCGTCTTTATTTATCAATTACACACGTAATCTTATACACAGTCCCCTAAAGGGTAATTAAAAGGTATTTTGTGATTTACTCAGCAAATTATGAATAAAAAATTTCAAAAATTGGGATTTCGCTTAAACTTCTTGTCTTAAATTTATTTCTTTAAAAATATTAAGGGGTTTCTATTCATATTTTTTTTAAAAAGTTAATATAATAATTATTTAAAAATATAAAAATTGTTTTAAATACCCCAATATTGAATGCATTTTGTTTGGGTTATTATAATTTCTTTTCAGTAAAAAATTCGTTTCATTATCTTAATTATTTATAGATCGGGATAGTTTTTTATGTGCAACTCATTTAACATTATGGGACCTAAACTTTGCACGTCTCTAACTCCTCTAATAATGCTTAAAAACTAACAAAATTTGGCATTTCGTATTAACATAGGTCAGAGATTTGAAATATGGATTCAAAAAGGGGTGTTGCTATTGGAAATTTTAAAGTTAGTAAAATTTTTAATATGAAGATGGCCCCTTATGCAAATTTTGCGTCATGCAATTAACTCAGAATGTTAATTGTTCACAATGTCAAAAAGGTCCGATTCTATAGGATGACTAACGGCCAAAATAATCACTAGTGGGTACTTTTTTATTTCCACAGCTGTACCTTCTTTGCACATTTTTAAGACTCCTATGACCCCGTAACTACTGCAATTGCAGAATCATCCCTAGACCGTTTCAAATGACCCTATTCATCAAAAATATGATGGTCTAGATTGGAACGCCGCACGAGATCTACTACATTAACTACTACAGTGAGAGAATTATATCGAACCCTCCTAAGTCACCTTTCAATCGAAATTATGATGGTCCATATTAGAACGGCGCACGAGATCTACTACATTAACTACTGCAGTTACAGTATCATCCCGAACCCTATCAAATGACCCTAATCACTCTAAAATATAATGGTCTAGATTGGAACGTCGCACGAGATCTACTACATTTTTTTTTATTATTATCCCAAGTGTATATACACAAATCCATGGACACACAAAACAGGAACACAACAATTACACAATATCAAACAAGTTGAAAACATTAAGAAAGTCCAGAACTTGTAGCGGGTTGGCAGAGAACAGTTCCTTCTTTGACACGCCCATGCAGTCAAGAAGATGTTCGGGTGAAGCCTGATTTACATTGCAGATGGTGCACGTCGGGAAAACCCTTTCTCCATTAATAAATTTAATCTGTCTCGTATGGCCAGTACGAAGACGTGACAGGGAGGAAAAAGCATGCCGACTCAGGCCAGAGTCAATGTAGGTTCCAGGCTTGTCGGGCACGTACCAGTGGTGAGATACTCCTTGGAGAACTTGCTGTTTTAGTGTCTTCTTTTGACAAGATTTAAAGAGGTGGAAGTCGATTGATAAGTCCGGAACAGCAGCAGCCTTAGCCAATTCGTCGGCCGTTTCGTTTCCCTTCAGGCCGATATTAGGAGGGAATCCATTGGAATGTTAGTGAGGAGTCCTGGTGGAAGGAGTCAATACAGGTCGCGATTTCTTTTAGTATTGATTTGGAACTAGTGAAACACTTTTGGAGTTCCTGAAGGGCTGATAAGGAATCCACAAAAAAGACCATCTTGTTTGGCTAGGATTTATCGAGGTACTTAAGAGCCATCGCAATCGCTATCAGTTCAGCATTAATGACTGAACAGCCTCTGGGATTAGTATGACTTAGTTTTAGAGATCTACTACATGAACTACTACTATGGTTAAAGAATTATCCCGAACCCTCCTAGTAAGTGACCCATTTTGAAACTGAGGTTAGGTTTTTAAAAAACGTCGCACTAGAGCTACACGAGGGCTATTGGCAACAGAGTCGTATTTTAGAACCACAGTCAAGTGACGAGCCGGCACCCAACGCAACCGTTAAGGGCGACATCGTACACAGCGTTAGGACTTAGAAGGATATTTTACAAGCACTCTCTTACACGGAGTATTATTCGTCGGACATTTTTGGCAGCATGGGCCGTTTATAGGTAGGCAGTTATTTTGGCGATGCTCAGGCCCGAACCAGGGACCTTTCGTCTGCTAGGCGAGTGCCTAACCGACTATACTAACCAGCCCCGATTTATACTTAGGTATTTTAAATATCCCTGCTTAAAAAAATCATAGAGTTAGGAAGTAGGAGTAGAGGTTAGGTTAGGTTTGAATCATCGTCACACTAGAGTAGAGGTTAGGTTAGGTTAGGTTTGAATCATCGTCACACTAGAGCTACACGAGGGCTATTGGCGACGGGTGTCGTATTTTAGAACCACAGTCAGGTGACGAGCCAACACCTGAATAGGCACCCAACGCAATTGTTAGTAGGAGTAGAGGGGTCTCGGTCTATCAGTTCACATTGTTTAAAGCAGAGCTGTCAGGTTTTTCGAGCTACTTCTCATAACAAACCGGCACTGAGGTATCCCAAGATGCACCGCTTTAGCAGTTTTTTGAGCTATTGCGCATAACATATAGTGACCGAAACTATGGAAACTGGCACTGAGGTATCCCAAGATGCACTGCTCTAGCCTGCTTCTTTTGTGAGTTACTGCGCACATACATGGACCGCTCTATTCTCTTTCCTAACTCTATGAAAAAAATATACAACTTTAAACCTGATTTTGGCGTTTTTCAATACATATTTTTAAAATATATTGTAAAAGTATATTCTTAGTTGACTTTCCAAGCGTAATTTAAAAAAATAGAAAAGGGAAGGGACTGATACCTATGTAGGTAATGTAATCGTTTCTGTCTGTCTATTTCCACTAAAACCTAAAAGATGGTGAACTTGGTTGTGACATTGCGCGTCTGGCTATGAAAGTATGCAATAGCAGAACAGGGGCATTCTAAGATAGCTATACAATCCCAACTTCAAAAGCTCATTTATGCGGCCCTTTCCACTTTTTCCCAATTGGAAAGTAACACCTTCACTTTTATTAAATATAGGAAGACAAGCAAATTGAAAAAAAATATTTTAACCAGACACAGAAATCAGCATTTTTTTTTCTCTAATGGGGCTGCAACATTGGAGGTCAAGATTTTGCAAATCCCCCAGAACTGAGAGCCATTTTTTTTTTTTTTTGTGCTACCATCTAGGCAACTCTCGCTGCCCGTGTGCAGATTTCAATGAATCCGAGCTCTCTGGGGATGTTAAAGTATGCCGAGATTTAATTTTGCTGAGAGAACATAAGCCAAACGGGCCCTCCAGGGATCTTTTACATGCCACATAATCTCATCCAGAAAATCCGACGACTCAGTCGGGCTCGAACCCGCGATCTTGGGCTTACGAAGCGGACATATTTAACCTCCCACCCACAAAGCCACATCAAAGGATCAGCATTAAAAGGTTTGATTTTAGACCAGTAAGTCACACCAATACATGTTGCTGAAAAGCTAAAATTGAAATAAGTCATCAAAAAATTGTAAATCAAAAGGCTTAGTTTTTTTTTCTTTTTCTTAATTGTATTAAAGTCAGATAAAGGGCAATACGAATGTTTAAATTTTCATATATCATGCAAATTTATGACAAAACGCACTTGTAATGAGACAACTACTTCTAATGCATTGTAATAATTTCTTTTTTAATAAATGCAATAAAAATACATCATTCATACATGTAAACAGATACATATCCATGAAGTTTTAATTCTTTAAAATTTGCCGAGAACTGTTGTAAGTAAAATATAATTTTTAAATATACAAGTAACAAACAATAGCTTATAACGAAGTCTTTGTAATTGAAGGAAGGTATATATATTTCAGACGCAGTTTCTAACAGTCATAACAATGTTTATACCACATTTTTAAATATTCCATTTCTTTTAGAAAAAAAGATTATATCAGTTTTACAAATAGAACGAAAATCTAATAATTTCTTTATATTTGTACATTATTATCTTGGACTGATTCAAATTAGAATTTTATAACTTTTTAAGTCAAGGATATAAGGTTTTTAAAATATTTGGGAATATTTTCTTCATATAACTTTTGATGTCAAAGAAAAAACATGTGCTTCAAAGTTATGTTGCAAACTCTTGCAAACCTATTGTAAACATATAAAATCTTAAAGCCAAGCTAAAAAAATTGCAATTGTAATTTAAAAAATACCACTTTTACTAATGATAGAAATAAATATTTAAAAGTTAGGGAATTATAACACTTGCATAATTGAAATCAAAATTTGAACATAAAAACATGAGAAACATACTTAAATCTATTACTCGTTTTGAATACCTAACATTACTTTAGTCAATTTTTATATTCTGCTTGTATAGATAATTCTATTTGAAGCCAAAGTACATAAAATTAAAATGTTCTCTACGAAAAAAAAGCAAACATTTCTTTAACTAAAAACACAAAAACAATGTATAGCGAAAAAACAAATAAAAATTGAGCCAACAAAATTTTGATTACAATTTTGAAGTTATTATGCATATATAGGTGCATTTAAATGACATGTAAAAAAAATAATAATAATAATCATTTTTCAAATCGCAAAAATTTGGAGATAAACATTTTGAATACTTGCATACAAAAACATACATATAAAAATGAACTCCAGCAATAAAAAAAACTTATGAATAAAAATAATGCAGCAATTTTATTATTTCTCAATGTTTATTAATATATAAAACTGCAAAACTTTTGTTTTAAAAACCTAGCTGACGCACAAGGTTAAAAAATTTGAAAACTCAGCTTCGTTTAATATAAAATGGCATACACAAAATATGATTTCAAATTGCAATGCTTGAACAAATGGCCATATTTTTCAGCTTAAAAATAAATCTTGTTCACTTAAGTAACAGAAATACTTATATAGAAACTCTTATAATGTATGAATTAGTTGTTTCAGAAACTTCACATTATTTTTTTTACAAATTATTTCTTTGTATACATAAATTCTCCAGAAAAAGCAGAATTTTAAATCAACCTCGAGTTTTAATTCAAAACTAGTTTAAATTGACAGTTAAAACTTATACTTTTGGTTGAAGCAATATGGTACTTGTTTAAATTTTCTAATAAGTCACACAAAAAATTAAATACCAATTCAAGTACAGACTGCTAACTGTGGCCTTAGTGGGACGATAATTCAGCCAATCAACCTGTTCTACCCTCCAATTTAACCCGGAAATAAATATTTTCCCGAATTCTGGGACAAAAAAAAGGTTATAATGAAGTTAAATATTTCCCCCTTGCACTTTGAAAATCAGAGTTGCCACTTTATGGTTAAAAAAAAAAATCTAGGACTCTTTAAGGACTTTTCAAGAATATATTTCTCCATTATCAAGGACTGTATATTCGAACATGCAACACCTAAATTTCACAATATTTTTAAAAAATTCATTTAGAAAACGACTAGGAGCTCTCTAACTTTCAAATGAACTTAAATAATAAAATAATCATTTAGTTATTAAAAAATTAACCTAAAATCACTTGCTCTGCCTTCTTGGATTATACAAACAATAAATAAAAAAAAGGAACTAATTCACATAGAAAAAGTGTAAGCCAAAATTAACATTTGTAACACTTACAGATAAATTTGTCAGCCCAAAAAATTAAGGACCTTTCAAGGTGAATAATGTTTTTCAAGCACGTACAAAACCTTGGAAGTCATTGGGTTTTATCAAGCACTTTTCAATGATCGTGGCAACCCTGGAAAAGGTGTCAATTGCTACACATGACACAGAATTGTAGAAAGAAGTAAAAAATGCGTTATTACCAGGTTAATTCCGAAGTGTTGGCAGGTTGGATGCTTGAATTAATGCAATACTAGAGCCACAGTCAACAGACCTTCAAGTATATTAAAAATAAAACAACTAAAAGCTAATCAGGCAAAGTACAAATAATGCCCATTGGGTATACAGCTATTCAAAAAGAACAAATAGTGCATATCTTAAAATGTGCCAAACAAGAATAACAATCTAAATCTAAGATTTACACATGTACAGTTAGTTTAACAGCCTATTTAAACAGCAGTTTCAAATATCTTTATCACATTTGGGTGCTAAAAGGAAAAAAGACACGAGTATGAAAGTACAAAACCGAATACAAACGGAAGATAGTTTTTTTTGTTAAAAAACATACAAAATAAAACAAGTTGTCGTAAAACACAAATATACTTTGACAAATGAGTAAAAAAAAAAAACATTGGTGCAGCACTGTACAGAGAGAGGTTTTATTTCGATATGTATTGCGAGGCATTATTAGCAAAGAATGACTCGGAAGAGTAGAATGAAATGACACATAGAGAACAAAAAACCATGGCACAAATTGCAGCATCGCAAATTCTCAAACCCTTTACTCAAAGTTCTGAATTTTAAGGGTATTTGACACAAACCAAAATTTGTATTTGTCTTAAATTGTTTTTAAAAGACAGTTTTTTTTCTTTAGTTTCTAAGTTGGTGCATCATAAGTTATAGGCCTCGGTAACGCAACATAAAGAGGCTTATTTGTGTTGCTTTTTTCCACTTGAAAAATTCTATTGCGTCCAACAGAATGTGAAGAACTTTACTGCAAGCAAGCTTGTATTTTTTCGATCCACTCCTGAGCTGCCACGCTGTCGGCTGCCATGAAATTGTAAGTCCTTCTGACAGTTCGTAACTAAAGAAAAGAAAGAATAAACTTAATATCATATTAGAAATTACCGAACATTTAACGTGACCAGATTAACAAAACCAAAAAATGTCTATGGGACAATGAGATAAAAAGCAGGATTATAGTTAGGTTAGAAATATAGTACAAATTAGTGAAAAATTACTTTTTTAAAAAGCAATTTTTCACTAATTTGTACTACATTCCTAACCTAACCATAATCCTGCCTTTTATCTCATTGTCCCACCGACCAAATGTCCTTGTTGATGAAATGTTTTTAATTTTGTATATCTGGTCACATTAAATGTTCTTTTTGTGTATGTGTTCCCTTAAATATTCATATCTTAGCAAAAGATAAAGTAATAAGAGCTTAGGAAAACACAATACTTTACTTATAATTGTAAAATTTATTTTTAAAAAACTGATCATTCTAGAGTATGTTCCAAGAGTGACAAGTAAATTGAAACCAAGAGAAATTCCCAATTGATTGTTTGAGTTTAGGAGGAATGAGCGAGTTAGCCAAGTCACTAAATCAAAGTCTTTCTGTGATAATCCAATGGAAACCAAATTCTAGGCAAAATTACTCAAGTTGCATAGAATATTTTGCAAACAGCTTTCTTATATCACAAATGTAGCTTGCTTGCAGGGCTCTCTGATTCCATTTTTCAGAATAGGTTCCAACATTTTTATTTTTTAATAAATACTTTTACAACAAAATATTCAAACCAATTTCATAAAGCGGAATTATTGAGCCCTGTATAAGCTAGATACAATTATCCTACAAAAAAAAAGCAGTTTGTAAAAATATTCAATAAAGTTGAGAATTGGACTTGGGACAATTATTTTTTCCATTGCATTAACACAAAGTTTTCCATTTAAATAAATAAATACCGCTCCTGTTCATCCTTAAACAGCCATTTCTTAAGCCAATCACTTTAAAAATACAGTTAAATGCCTGTGTAAAAAGTGATTATGCTACTTTCTGTATGTTAGAGTGGCTGATTAATTCTTTTAACCATTTCAGTCCCAATGACAATTTGGCATCATTTTAGAATATTTTTTTTCTGATCGTCCATAGCCATTCATGACATCAAAAAGCACATCGTTTGATTCTGCAAACTTTTTCCTATCAGAAAATATTTTTTGTGATTCCCAATAGATATTAGCCCGATTATTTTATTTAATCATGTTTTTTTAAAGATGATGTGCCAAATGGCATCACTGGGACTTAAAGGTTAACTAATAGTATACATTACACAAAGCCCTCACAGCAATTCAATATCTTCAGTAATGAAAAGTAGGGGAGGGGGGTGACACTGCATGACTATCACAACTACCACTCAATAAATCAATAAATTTAAAGGTAATTTTTATAACGTATAAGATAATTTCAATACCCTATTATGACGCCCAACAGGTACTTTGAACTTGTACCAAATTTCAAGCCTTTACTTCTTTTCATTTTTTAGAAATACCTTTAAAACCAAAAAGGTTCTAGGACAGCTATTCTTCGTGCTAGCACGATTTTCTCGAAAGCTTATTATGAAGGCCGAGAGGTACTGGGAATCATGTTCCAAATTTTGAGTCTGTAACTATTTTAGTTCAAGCTGTCGAGTGATTTCAGACAAATAGATGGACCAATGTTTAAAAACCACTTTCTTAGAATCAGCATCCTCCACAAAAAAGTAGAAAACACAAAGTCTCCATTTCAGATTTTCCATCCCACCTTAATTGAAGAGCTTAGTGGAAGAACGTGCTAAGTGACAAAAAGGTAAAAACGAGAAAATGATGGGCTTTCAATTTTTTTCTTTTGCACTCAGATCTGTTGAAAACGGTTCTTGAAAAACGTTAAAAATATACTAAATTTAAAGTTTATGAATCAATGGAAATTTTTTATCTTTAAAGTTAGTAATATGTTCATTGGCACAAAAATCTCAATTTTTTTTTCAAAAATGTTACTTAGCATGTTCTTCCACTAAGATCTCCAATTCTTTCATATGTTAGATTTGTTTATATTAGGTACCTGAAAGTTAAAAACAAGTGCTTTAACAAACTACTCACATCAAAGAAGGCCTTTTCGTCAGCTTTCTTGGGTGCCCCTTGAACAGAAGTGGCAGGGGCCACTGACATCACTTCGGCCAGATCGACTAGACCTTTACTGTGGGAGTCCTCCATGGCATCATAGTACCTCAGCTGGAACACAATTTAACAAAATACATAAGAACAGTTCAGGATACAGGGGGGAAAAACTTAAGTACAATTTAGTGCAAAATATAATCAGTTATATAATGAAACTATAATGGAGCAATTTTAACTAAGAGTATTTAAGCTAGGATTTAAAAAATATATATTGCCCCTAGAAATGATATATTGCAGGCCCCAAATGGGTCTAGTGGTACTCTAAAAGGCTTTTGAACCTTATAAAAATCACCAATCCAAATGACATTGTAATTTAAGATAAAATTTAACATACCTATATCAAAAAATATAATCAAGACAAGATTTTATTGAATAGTCACTCTCTAATATTTAAATTTTATTTAACTATTTATGTTTCTAAGTGAGAGTGGAAGTTAGGAGAGAGACAATTATTTGATCCCAGCTAAATTTGAACCCTCAAAAAGGCAGAAGTAATGTAACAGAAAGACATGCTTTCTTTTAGCCATAAAGAAAGTACAAATAAAGAGTGCAGGAGAAAAACCGCTTGATTTTGTAGAAGGCTTTCCTCAATAGGCCTCTTTGGCGATGATAGCAAGAAATCGCCTAAACTAGTGTAGAGAAACCGGTTACTCGCTTTGTTTATCTTTCGCGGCAACCCTGATTCACGCCAGAGATAAGTGGACACGAGTCACACGTTTGTACTGCCAATGAAGAACTGAAAAGAAAAACCGGTTTCCTGTCGCCAATGTCCAATAAGCAGACACAATTACGGGAAGACTCCTAATAAATCAAGCAGTTCTTCCTGTGTACTCTTCAAATATCCTTAACACGACATGGTGAAATAACACATCCTTTTTCCCCCAACTAACACATAAAAACTGATATTATTTAGAAGGAATATATTCACTTACCTGATGTTTTATGGAATCTAGAACAAACCACCGTTGTTTCCATCCCTTGAGCAATGCCCCTCTCTTGTAAAGGTAGCCTTCGTGGGTTCTGTTTTCGGCGACGTTGGAAGAGAACTGGTCATAATATTGGCTGCTTGTTTGCACTGTTACACCTAGTCCAGAATTAAAGTATTTAATACATCAAACAATGAAAAAATTAGGTTTCTGCTTAAGTTTATTTAGATAAACAAAGTGCACAACAAATGAAGACCACAGTCCTGAACAATTTAGGTAGGGATTTTCATATTAAAAATTAGGTTACAAAAATGAATACAAAAATATTTAAATTAATACTTTTATAATATTAAGTAAGCGAGCCGCGGTAGCTCAGTCGTGTGAAGCGTCGTGCTCGCATCAGAAGGATTGTGGGTTCTGTCCTCGGCGGTGCTCATAATTCTGGTGGTCGCTGGGTCGGCGCTTGTACTCGGCTAAAGACCGTCGTGTTGACTAATGGTGGCTGGGGCACGTTAAATATGTCGTGGTCACAAAGTCCTCCACGTTCCCACACCAATTTAATACCTCTGGGGGTGCCAGATCAGGGGGTCATCGGCCTTTGATCTGGATCAAAATTCCGATATGCGAGTGAGAATGGATGTGTGAAAGGGACCTTAATGTAAAACGGATGTGTTATGCTGACGGGCTAAAGTCGGACTTCCTCCCTTGTGGTGCTCAATAAAAACGGAAGCCGCCCTCTTCGCCTTCAATCGGGTAGTCCTCTACTCCGGGCTCGGTTACCAAGTGGCATTAGAAACAACAACATAATATTAAGTTGTTAATGGTATTTACAAAGTCGTTAATTGGTTAATACAGAAGCCAATAGTTATCTTATTAAGTGTAAAAGATTTTTTAAGTAATTAAAGGTGATAAGGTAAGTAGCAAAAATTTTGAATTGCATATAGTTTTTACACTTTGAAATGCAAAATGTAAAAAAAAGGGCTATTTAGTCCATTGGAGAATTTCCCACAAGGCTTTTGACTCTTCTTCAGCAGTTTAGTGAAAGAAAAACATGTACGGAAATCTTTCAGCATATTTGAACTTTTTAAATTTAGAGTTTAACTTAATAGTAGTAATATCTTCTTTTCCGGATATGGCATTTTTAAACATGTTTTCCAGGACACAGAAAAAAAATTAAAAATAATTTTAATGTTATGGATAAATAAAAAAGTTATTTTTTAGTTAAATCTGTAGGCTAAAACAACTTGACATTTCTACTACCACTAAAAATAAATTGAGAAAGGATTATTTTTTTTTTGCATACTTAACTTCTTAAGTGATATTAAATACAATTACCACAGATTTGAATCACGCTTTATTAGACCTTGGACACACAACCTAGCAATTGCCTAATAAAAATACATATATATTCAACAAATACTGACTATTGTTTTGTTGAGGTCAATGAGATTACTGCACCATAAATTATCATTTTAAAACTTTAGTTACTTGAAGACCTACTCTTATTATATGTTCGTCATGTTCTGATACATCTTACTGAAAAGTCAGTTGGTTTTCAGGGAGTTGCTCTGTCCCTAAAAAACTAATTATAAAAAAGGCAGCCATGCTGTCAACTAGGGATAAAATGTAAAACTACACTCCTTGCCAACCGAAGTTGGGCAAATAGAAATACGCTATGGAGAAGATCCTTCCATGGATGTAAAGAGTTCCATAAATTATTTGTGAATATATCCAGAAAACATGATTAAAGCATTGTTTTTGTTTAAGGTCTAACATATTTAAATTGAGAAAATTTGGCAATTTTATCAGAATGGAAAGTGTATATTTTGGTTAAATTGTATTCAGATCATTTTGTATGTAAATTATTATTAACTATTACCTTAAATAGTAAATTATTATTAACTATTACCTTAAATAGTAAATTATTATTAACTATTACCTATTAAATATTACCTTAAAAGAGTTTCCAACTAACGGACCAACCACGCTTTGCCCTCTCCCTTCCCTTTGTTTTCACCCAAGTTAGGTTGGCAGGGAGTGTAGGTTAGGTTAGGTTTGAATTATTGTCGCACTAGAGGAGCACACGAGGACAATTGGTGACGGGCGTCATATTTTAGAAAGACAGTCAGGTGACGAGCCGACACCTGAATAGGCACCCAACGCAACCGTTAAGGGCGACATTGTACACAGTGTTAGGACTTTGAAGAATATTTAACGTGCACTCCCTTACACGGGGTGTTATTCGTCGGACATTTTTGGCTGCACGGACCGTTTATAGGTCGGCAGCTATTTTGGCGATGCCCGGACCCGAACATGGGACCTTCCGCATGCTAAGCGAGTGCTTAACCGACTGGGCTCCCCAGCCCCTGGCAGGGAGTGTAAAAAGCTAATAATACTCAACAGCAATGGTTTACAAAAAAATAAACTCACTTCCGGTAACAGATGAGTTCTCGGCACTTCCACCCTTAGATACAGCCACAGATGCAGCACCAGAGTCGCTGACTGACTTGTATTTGGTGCAGTTCTTCGGCACCTGCTCCAGGCACTTTTCATGGCAGTTGTATCCACAATCAATGCATCGCATTCCTTGAGGGAGAAAACAAATATGCATTAATAAAACGTAAATTTAAATGTACTGCTCTTTTAAGTACATCTTCACATTTTAATTTTAGGTAAGTAGGTAGGTTTGAATTATCGTAGCACTCGAGGTACACAAATGCTATTGGCGACGGCCATCGTAATTTAGAACCACACTCAAGTGACGAACCAACACCAGAGTAGGCATCCAATGCAACAGTTGCGACATTGTACGCAGTGTTGGGACTTTAAAACACATTTAATGTGAAATCCCTCCACACGGGTATTAATCATCAGACATTTTTGGATGCATGGGTTGTTTATAGGTCGGCAGCTATTTTGACGATGCCCGGACCCGAACCTGGGACCTTCCACCCTAGGCGAATGCCTAACCGACTGGGCTCCCCAGCCTATTTTAATTTTAGACTTCAGTTGACTTTAGACTAACAAATTTTTTGTCTGGTGCAAATAAATAAACAGGTTTGCTATTTTTACTATTCAAATCCCGTACTGTCAAATTGGATCAGATTAACATCCCACCATAGGTACAGCTGAGTAAATTTTAGGTTTAACAAATTTAATATTTTTGACATATATCTGGTTTTCATGTAACATATATTTCAATCCTTTCAGAAACAAACTTCTTTTTACATACATTTCAGAACTTAGTTAAATCTAATTAATAACTTTTCCCTTTCACCACCTAATAGATATAGAAGTGAAAATTCCTAAACTCAGAGTATAAATTGTATTATATACATAAGTATAAATAATTTAAGTATGGAGAAGTCTTTAAGAGCCATCTTATCTAGCACAGAATTATCCTTAAAAAAATTATTACTCAGTTCTCAATTTTAAACCTGAAACTGTGAAAAGTTGACCCTAATACCAACTTTCTTATTCCTCTAGGGTCAGCTTGACCCTTGAAAAAAAATGGTTCCCAACCTGGGGGAGATTGCCCCCAAGTGGGTGATTTGTGCTATTAAAAGGCAAGAAATAGTTGGGGGGCGATGAGTATTCAAAGGGAGAAATTTAAAATATTGTACAGTAGAACCATTCTCTAACCACACCCAACCAATAAATTTTTACTATCAACTCTCTTAAATTATCCAGAATCTAGTTTAAAGATCTTAATTATTTCACTTTTGTTCTTTAAAAATCTGTTGAAAATATACATTTCATTTTTTTTTATTTACGAGTGACCATATAAAGCTGCTTTGGTTGTTTTTATCTATGGTAGTAAGTATTAAAAAATAAAAACTGCTTTCTTAGTTGCATTTCAGCTAAAATTATAATTAGACACATGAAAATTAAAAAGGAGGCGATGGGTGTTGGTCGACCTAAAGTGAGAGGCAATGGTTTAGAAAAGGTTATATGCTTTAACCCTTTCAGTCCCAGTGATGCCATTTGGCATCATCACTTTCAATATTTTTTTTTTTTTTCAAATTTTTTTTTTGTCCAGTTATGACATCCAAACACACATCATTCGATTTTTCACACTTTGTTCTATTACACAATATTTTACATTAATCTCAATAGAAAACAGAACTACTATTTTTTTTTTATTCAGAAAATAGCCAACAAGCGTTTCACCTGATTTTTGATAAGTTCACTTCAGTTCCATATATTTAAAAAGCAATTTAAACTATTTTGGTTAAAATGATTACTAATTTTTTTTAATAATATGGTCAGGTACCTTAAAATATATAACTCTGAGTGGTTTTAGGTAATGCATATATATATATATATATATATATATATATATATATATATATATATATATTATATATTGTTGTTTTCCACAGTTAAAAAATTTTGGCATTTTTTCAAAAACCATATTAAAAAATTTAAATTAATTTTTTTCTTATGGAACTCGTATATTTGACCCAAAATAAGCTTATTTTGTGAATATCAGAAGTTTCTGTAGTGTAGTAAATTTTTGGGACTGAAAGGGTTAAAAGAACTAATTACTCACCAGTTTTCACTAATCCCCACAAAACATGCGAGCAGAAGTCGCAGTAAGTAGGTGTGGTGTAGTTGTACTTCTCGAAGCGATGCGGGTGCGAATAGACCTGTGGTTGGGTAGCCTCACCCACCATTTTTCCTCGGACTAGGATCTCGATGGTGGAACGCTTGTGGAAGGATCTACCGTGCGATCGAACCATCTGGGTTGTGAAGGAGGATTGGCGCTGGAAGGAAAGTGAATTTAGCTTAAGTGTGGATTTAAATATGCCTTAAGGCTGAATATTTTGTGATTACATACTTTGCCGTCATTGAAATTTTGAAAAACATACAATTTCAATTATGGGGTTTGAAAGAGCAGGGGTCGAAGTGACAAATTGTGAATATATGGGACCAGAAAAAACCAAAGGATATACAGGATTTAAAAAAACATTCAACACAACATAAAAGTAAAACCTCAAATAACTGTGTACGGTTACCGATCCATACGAAAAACATTTTTAAATTCCCAGCGTATTTTTATGGCATATTTTTTTTTTAAAGTTTTACACCTGTCCCCATGATCCTTTATATATTTAACTTTAAAACCAAAAAAAATCATAATAGATACTTCTTAAAAAGATTGTGTCATCTTTGTACATGTCCCTACAATCTTACAATAAATTGAAAATCCATACAGTGTACAACCAAACCGTACATGTTGGCAAGTATGTGCTATTAATACATAATTACCTTTACATTTATTTTGAGATTAAATTAATTATTAAATTAACTTCCAGATTATATTGTAGGTCAAATGACAAAACTACTAATGTGCAAATTTTAAGAGACTGGGGGTTTTCTGTAAATGGTAGGCTTAACAGTTTCCAGTTTTCCCACCCCTAAGCTTTTGGAAATTTTGGTATTGTCATTTGACTGATGGGCATACAACTTGATTATGATTAAGAGAAAAATATTTGTATTTATTTACGCAGAATTTATCAATTTTGTCTTAATCAACAAGAACTGTATAAGACTTTAATCATCTTACTAGTGTTAATTTGTCATTTAATTGATGAGCACCTGCTTAACAGGAATATGCATTAAATTTTAACTATTTGAAAAAAATGTACTGTAAAAAGTTCCAAGTGCTAATCCATAAAATACATACTGTTAGTGAATCTGTTCCTGGAACTTGCATCTTCTCCCACATCATCAGCCACTTTTGCGGAAGCAAACCCAAGTCAGTTTCCAAATTGTGTATTGTCTATTAAGAAAAATGCATATTTTAGTTGTTAAATTCTAAAATCTGATAACATATTTAGAAGGAATTAATCTTTTATAAAAAAAACTATGTTATTAAGAAAACAAAAGTCCCTAGCGTTTTGTTTACAACATTGAGCTAGAAGGGGAAATGGAGTGAAGTGTCAGCAAGCCGAAAACCCACTCGCACTCTTTTGAGCGAACAGGGCAGAAAAGGACTATTTTCCCTACGCTTGTATGCAATGCTTGTATGAGAACCTCTATCATATTGACTTGGGCTCCTAAATGTATTTTTAAATATTTATTCTTCTTCGCTGACACTACGGCCTGTTACAGGCCAATGCCGTCTCTCCAAGTCTCCTCTATTTGACTCTGTCCCCCACAATGGTCCTCCATCGGTTAACTCCTAACACCTTGAGGTCTCTTTCAACCACATCCAGCCATCTAGTTGGGGGTCTTCCTCTGCGCCGCTTTCCTTCCATCTTTGAGAAAGTCACTTTTTTAGTGGGGAAGCTGTCTGTTTTAAAATATTTAGTTTGAAAAAATTAACTTTCTTTAACTTTAAATTCCAACTTTTTTTAAGAAATAAACATGAGAATCATTAACTAAGAACCAGCGAAGATGAACCCAATAGCGATATAGGCAAGTTTCTAGGTTTTCATTCCACTCTTCTCTAGCTCAATGGTTTACAATTAAAGTGTTTATAAAACATAATAAGAAGGCCAGGCCTTTCAGGGGCTGTAGCGGCGATGATGATGATAAAATATAATACATTAAAAAAAATTAAAAAATAACTCTAATGTCTTGTTTCAAAAATCTGATTTATTAGTCTTCCTAAAAATAAACCTTTTAAGTAGTTACATCTAAAATTTGAAATGGGTTCCTTTAAATTTAAAAATAAATATGCTAAATAAACAGTAAAAATATTTTTTATTTAGAAATAAGCTTAAGGCCACAATCTTTCAGTCTAATGAAGTCACATTTTAAAACAAAAAGGCAAAATAATTTTTAAATTTATCGATATTAACAATCATACCATAACTAACACTATTTCCTTACCTCCAATATCTGAGTAAAGAAATCCGGCTGAACAGTCAAAATACTATCATAGCAGTTGTTTATTATCCTGCGGGAGCTTAAGTTAGCACTTCCGTCAGCGGCCTCAGATTCTTCCTCTCTTTGCCTCTCCATGGCAACCAGCTCAAGGTCGAAGGAAGGGCCATGTGCAAGCTCCTCTTCTAAGTAATAGTCCCAGATGGCCAGGTTGGAGATGTTTGAATAGGGCCGGAGAACCTAGTTCACGGAAATATTGGGTTCAAAAGTTATGTTATTTTAAAAAGTTGGGTGGTTTGGTTTCATGTAAAATAATAAATGAAGCTAATTTATTTCTCCAATGGTTGCTTAAATGTATAGATATTATTATTTTTAAAAAATAATATTTCTACTTTCTTAGTGCACAATAAGTTTTATTTGTTTTTAAATGATACTTTTCAAACGTTGTAAATAAAAATTCTAATGTTACAAAATCAAAACAAATTCACCAATGGTAAAATTATTTAAGAATTAGAGGGCAATGCTACACATTCGATGGGAATTTAAAACATAATAAATGCATTCACAACAGTTTTGTTAGAATGACAAATAGTTAAAATCAATTAAAAGCAAACTTAAGTGTATATTTACATTGGTTATTTCAAACTTTTACAATGCTGAAATCTAACTATAGTCTGTCTATTTTATGCGAGCCTGGAAAAGACTTTCTTCCCCCATCAATTCGCTTGTTTTTCTAGGAAACGGGGGAGCATCGCTTTTCTAAATCTAACTCGTTTGAGGTTCTGTTGAGGGGTTAATAATCCGAACAGTTCAAACCCAAGTAGGGTGGTAGAAAAACACTCATGCCGTTTTGAAGAAAACCACATGCAGGGATGGGGGAAGAAAATGCTTTCAAGGCTTGCATTCTAGATAGACAGGGTATAAGACCAGTATTCATTTTTAAATGTTTGCAGTAATTAGCTGAAAGGTGCACACAGTTATGTAACACCTCATAAACTCACGTTCTTCAAAGTATTAACATAGGGTTTGGTCCGTTCATTGTCTATTTAGTCTTATTTAACTAACAGTTGCCGAAAGTTGCCAATAAACAGGCCAGACCCTATACGAGTTTCACAACTGCAACTTTAAAACTAGCCAAACATACAATACAGGGTGTCCGTAAAAGAATATCCGAGTTTCAAATTGTAATAGTATCAGCTGTAATTGTTTGACAATTGTGTTGAAGGTGACGAATAAAGAATAACTCCAACATTTTCAGATAAGCGCATGCACTTGCTACATCGTTTTCACAGTTGCACGTTGCTTTCATTGCTCCGGACTTGCTGCAGACAGCATGGGAAGAATTGCTATTTCGTTTGTATGTGTGCCATATCACTAAATTCACACACATTGAGCACTTATAGTAATATATAGGTTAGTTTTCCTTCAACTTCATGTATGATTTGTTATATTTAGTATAAAATAAACTCCTGTAATATACCATTCAAACAAGATCATTCTTTTACAGACACTCTGTATATCAACTTAACTTTAAACCAAACTTCCAAGCAAACACCAAACTTTAACCAACTCACCCCATCCTCATTAGCAGACGTGCTCATGTAATAAAAGTTATAAAATATGGGACATCTGGCCCACAACTTCTCCACATAGTCCCAGAAAGAGGGCCCGTTCACCGACGAATTGTTCAGCGAGTTGGTCTTGAGCGAAAATCCAGTTTCGTCATCGGAGCCTCCATCCAAGCCGCGGTGCCTTGTACATCTGTCTTCCAGTAGCCAGCCCACTTCGGCTCTTTCGCACTCGTTGTCCAATAGAAACGTCCGGAAACGACAGGATACGTAGTGGTACGCAAGGAACTTGAGGTAGTATTGGTTGAACTCAAAAGACATGGGGAATTGCTTGTGTATCTGGAATGAGAATGGTGTTGGTTAGGGAAAGAAATAATTTTTTCTCTTAAATAGAAAAAAAAATATAGCTAAATTAACCCTCTGAAGCAGGGGTTCCCAACCTTTATGCCCCTGAGTACCACTTGACTTTTTGAGAAACTATGGCGTACCACTAGACTTAAATACTTTAATAAATGTTTAATAATCACTCTTCTAAAAGTGATAAAGATTTTTTAATTAAATTCCTGAAAAAACTTTATATTTAATGCTTAGATAATTATAACACGCTTAGAATAAAGGAGAAATAAAAAAAATTAAATGCTATTAATTTAGTTTTATTCATTACCTATAGGTCTAAAAACATACAAATAGCAAATTTGTACAAATCAGCAATAAATTAAACATCATACAAAACATACTTTTACAGTCTTTGGTGCAAAAATTGTTGTTTGCCTGTGATTAAAATTATAAACATTAGCAGTAATAGAACTTATGTTCACTTTTAAAGTAGTCTTCAACAATTGTTAGAAGCTATTAATAGCATCATGTTGCTCACATCACTCACGCTAACCACCTGAAATGCTCTCGAGACCACACCTGGGGCGCATACCGGATGGGAACCCCTGCTCTGAAGGATACAGATGCGTGAACTGACTATCAGGTTTTCTAGCAACTCTGATGATTATTTCAAATTTATAAAATTTATAATTTTACCAAATTTTATGTTTTTGATGTATGCATGATTGATTTACAGTTATCTACAACAGAAGTATAATTTTTAAAAACGAAAAAAAATGCAGTAAAAATTAATTTAAAGTTTACACTTCAGGAATTAGCATATGCCTCAGAGAGTAATGTATTAGACTTGCGACTTAAATAAGAAATAAAAAAGCTAGCATTAACTAACATCTAAAGTGTATCAGAAGAACCATTCAAGCATATTTCAGTTTTTAAAAAATCAGATTTACAAAATGTATATTCATACATTTTATTAGCTAATTCTGGTTTTAAATGATTACACATACGATTGTTTTTGATACACACCCAAAAGAAATTCCTAAATAGTAATTAATACAATTTATGAGAATATGTAACAAAACTATTATTATTGAGTGCTTAGTTTTTAAACTATCAAATGGCTGAGTAAACTTACTTGGTGAACAGCATCTAAAAATTGTAGGAAGATAGGAGCAAAACCACTAGCTAAGGTTGCAGCAGTATGATTACTTCTATGAGTAAACCTATGGCCAAAAGCCAGCCATTCTTTTTCGATTAAGATTCTAAAACCCTCAAATGTCCTGTAGTAGGGATCTAAACAAAGTTCTGCAAGGGAAATAACCTAAAGAAAAAAGCACAAAATTACAAAATCATTTTATTCAAAGCATAAATTTAAATTTGAAGACCAATATTATTTATGAAAAAATGCAATATAAATATGCAGATGTTCATTAAAGTTTAAATAAGAAAAATTGTAAAAACAGATTTTACAAAAAGTGTAATGGGGTTGTTTCACGGAGAATCTGGCAACTGTTTCGCATTCTTGTTTTCCTAACTTTAGAATTAATCAAACAAAAGTAATTCTAATTGCCGTAGTAGTGCCTTGACTACAGCATTAACAACACCTGTGCATATACAATTTGTACAGGCATGCACACATAATGTTGTTGTCACTTGTCGTAATTACTTTTATTTTGGTTAAGTTGGTTGGTTGACCGATGTTCAGGTTAGTGTGCTTGGTCAGCACACAAACCTGATTATCTCTACCAACCAATTTAATCAAAACAAAAGAAATTATAAAGTTAGGAAAACAAGAAAGCGAAGCTGTTGCCAGATTCTCCGTGAAACAACCCTATTCAAGGTAGGCTATGAAAAAATATAGACATACTTAGATTTTACAGCTAAAACAATCTAAAGATTAATGTCAAGGGTAATGTAAAACATAATAAAATTATAAAGACTTCTTCATAACTAATTTATAAAACCTTTTTAAAAAATTAAGCTATTTCCTCACTATAAAATCTAACAAAAGTAATCAACAATAAAAACCAATATAACATAATTGTTTCAGCAATAAGTATACTTATAGTTGATGAAAATTAAAGGAAATAAATAAATTATATATTATTTTTGAATTATATTTATTATATTATTTTTTAAGAAAAATGTTTTAAGGAAATTATAATACAACTCTGCCTTAACAGCAAATCTCACCTGTGTAGTTACATCCCAGCCATCTTCTAAACAAATCATAACTGAAGAACCTTGCACATCCATCAGATCAACCACAGCTCCAGATAACTGGAGAATGCCTTGAAGCTAGATAATAAATATACAAATTTATTTATAAAAAAATGAATTATCATTTAATCCACAATTATAAAGCAGTTCTCAACTTTTTTTCACATTTTAATTTGTTTTATACTATACAGTCAATACTCGATAACTCGAAGTCCCAGAGGACCCCCAAAAATATTAGACTAAGTTCAAGTTGTTGAAGTTACCATCCATTCATCTCTACTGTCACATAAGATGGGTAGACCTGGTTTAAATGGATTGATGTGTGCCTTTATACAAGAGTTATGCACATTAAAAAATTTTAATAGCCCATGTAAACAAAAAGAGAAGAATAGGGTCAAAAAATTTATTAAAACTCGCATAATTTGGCCTCATTATATATCAATTAGTATACATACCATGTGAATCTCACTTGAAAAAAAATCTATTTCTTGTTTGAATTTTTTAAGGTTGTTGGCATTAACAGACATTATGGATATGAAATGCTGATTAATTTGAACAGAAATTTAACTTTTAACTAAAATGCGTTTTTTACTGATGAAATCTATCACAAAAACTTGAAGATGATGACTTCGAGTTATCAATGCAGCTTTATAACAAAAAGTATGGAAAAGATTTGGGACTTGATTAAAAGTTGTTAGCAGATTATTCGACTTATAGGAAGTCGAGTTATCGAGGTTTGATTGCATTTCAAAGGCGATTGTGATTCACTTTCTAGGATTATGTGAAACCTGATGTATTCTAAGATGCAAAGAAAAGTTTGTCTAATTAAAGTCAAAAGTCTCCGATTTGGAATAAATGAAACCTGTTTGTAATTTTATTATTATTCATTATTTTCAATAGCAAAAAATATATAATTAATAAATCATAAACTTTTAAATATCTGTTTTTATAAGTCAAAAATACTTCCCATTATATAAAAAAAAATAGATTCTCTTAAGAATAAGCTAATCATAAGCACATGGCACATGGAATCATAAGCACATGGAATTTTAAAACATACATTCAGAACACAAATTACAAGTTTTGAAAGCTTGATTTAAAAGTTTACATTTATTTAATTATAACATAATTTTTTTTTATTAGAAACCCACGTTATCTTATAGTGAATGCATATGTCAGGATTATTTTTTACAAAACCAACTTATATTCTATGTAATTTTCATAATTGAAGAGAAGAGTACAGGGGAAGAACCGCTTGATTTCTTTTGAGTCTTCCGTAATTGTGTTGGCTTGGCGACCCGAATTCGGTTCTTCATTTGCGGCAAACGTTTGACTTGTACCCACTGATCTCTGGCGTGAATCGGGGTTGCCGCAAAAGATAAACAAAGCAAGTAACCGGTTTCTTTACACCAGTTTAGGCGATTTCTCGCTATCATCCCCAAAGAGGCCTATTAAGGAAAGCCTTCTACGAAATAAAGCGGTTCTTACCCTGTACTCTTCAATTGTTTTCTAATCCATTTACATTTTATACACAGCAACTTAACTACTCAATGCGTACCTGATTGAGCCATTCCGAGTTTTCGACTGCTCTCAGGAAAGTCTGGTCTGGGTCAGTGACAACTGCACTGGGCACACATGCTCTGAGGAGCTTTTTGAAACTGGCTTTCACGTGTCTCACTTCCGGGAACTCAACGGGGATGAAGTCGCAGTTAGGAAATGATTCTGCTTTGATGCCCTGAAAAATAAGACAATAATTGTGATATCAACAATGATAGCACTGGTCAATAGTGAAAATGCGACTGAGATTAAATGAAAGTACCCGATTCTGAATGATTTGCCAATTCCATGTTAAACACGAATATCCACTTAAAAAATGTAAGTTAGCTCTTGTTTTTAGTTACAGTAATTTTTTTCATTACATTAGGATATGGCGAAATGCATGGAATTGGGTACTTTCATCTCAGTAGCAGAACAGTTATTATCCAGTATAATTTTAGTTTGATATTTCTATAAATAATAATTCATACAGAAGTTAAAAAGATATTGAATGGATGAAAATTGTGCAACGCAACTGTTCAACTGTACCCTGTTTTCAAGCTAAATAAGTGCCCATTTTGAATTTGATAATAAAACAAATACTAAAGGTATGAACTTTAAAATCTAAGATGAGTAATTTTTGTTTTACATAAGAGAAACTTTGTAGCAAATGTACTGAAAATCCAAGCTTATGGGTTATAAATTTGTTTTGGCTGAACTGACATTAAATGACCCCTGGCTAACCCCCACATATAATGTACCAATATTGATACCCTCTTTTAAAAAACTTACATAGATTCTTTTTATATAACTAAGAGATGGAAGATATGAAAAACACAAGTAAGAAAATCCTGCATTTTGTATGGTTGATAAAGTTTCATTAAAAAAAGATAGCATAAATTTTAAAACAATTGCATGGATAACTTTAATTCAAATAAAAACTATTGCACTTTATAATAATACTTGTCCCAAAAATAAATTTCAAACAGAGTTGTCATTTTTCACCATATGGATAGCCCGTAAAATACCCAAATGGGCTCATATGACGGTGCTACCTGGAAAGGAAATGGACTTAGTATCACATTGCTTTACATATCAATACCACTTTTGTAGTGTATCTTTAGCATTAGGCAGAGTTGGGTAAGTTAGTCCATTCTGCCCAATGGGGGGTATATCCTTGCATTTATTAATAAAAAATAATGCTTAATGAGTGAAGAAAAGACATTAAAAATCATTTACTCTGCTCAAAAGATTTAGGAGAATGCCTGGTTTAAACCTTTTTACCCCTAATGATTCTAGTTGGAATCCTCAGCTTGTGATTTTTTTTCTCACTAAGTTGAGCTCACACTTATTTACCGTTAGATGGAAGATTCATATATTTTGAAGAATTAAATATTGTTTGTTTTAATTAAATGAAAATATGTAAAACATGGTAAAATAAAATTCTCTTTCAAAAAATTTTATGAAATAAATTGACATTAAATTCTTCACGCTTGCATTCTTAGAAGTTTAAAAATTGATTTTAACGTTTGAATACATAAAGTTTTGAAAAATTATTGTAAAAATTTAATCAAAAGTTATCATTTCAATTTTTACCCCCTTAAATTTTAGTAAAAAAAATTAAGATTTTCCTCCTGTTTTAATTTACCATTTCATTGTAAATGCATAATGTATCTATTTCACAAATTTAAGATTTTTAAAATAAAAAATAAAAAGTTGGAACTGAAAGAGTTAACTAAAGTACTGAAAGTGCTCCCCTAATTGTTTTAAGCAGTGTATATACATTGCACCTTAAGAAAAAAAACTTAACATACCTTTATTTGAGCTTTCTCCCCAAACACATATAGTGCAACTCTATGCAAAGTATGGGTAGTAGCATCCAATATATCAGGTATATCAGAAAGACGGGTTCCCCTAAATTCAGAACCCAAGCTATTCGTAGATCCCGGACTTCTTCCTTTTAGGCTACCCCACTTTAGGTCGGAAAAGTTTGAGGTTCCCCTGTTCATCCGAAAGTCCAGTTTGGTATTGCTAACACCTAAATCGAGAAGAAAACAAAAATATATAAAAACTGCAAAACAAATAAAATGAGTAAAAATTACCTGTAATTTTTTAAAAAAAAAAAACATGAAAAAGAAAATGTGTAGCGTATAGAAGGCAGGTCTTCTAAAAGTTTAGAAATTGCTCTATTGCTGTAAATGTAAGGCAATGGAATTTCTTTAATAAAGCAGTGATTGACGTTAACTTGAAATAGACATTAAAAGTTTCTACCTTTTAAGAACAAATCATTTGCATGTAGTGTGGTCTAAGGGTACTATAAAACTGAACCATAATACTGAATAAAAAAATAGGCTACCATAATACTGAATAAAAGTATAGGCAGTCAAACATACATCAAGTTAAACTCAGCCCTTCATACTTCCTGGGTTGATTTATGAGGCCAAACTTGATTGCACAGCAGACTGCTCATTGAGAAATTAGCAACTTGTCATCGACCTAGTATTACTATTTCAAGCTCAATAGCTACAGTAAAAAAAAGTTTGCCAATTAGCCATTAGTCTTGATCAGATGAATGATGGTTGCTCCTGCGTGCAATCTCTGGGGTCAAGGTGGGGAAGTTGTCCAAGCCCCCAACCCCCATGACCAGAGAAGTGATGCTCAGAGTTGAGTCATGCACGTTGCCTGCTCATGCAGCATTCATTGTGGAGGTTACAGCACTTTTTAGCTACACAGACCGTTTATAGGACATCAGTTGTCAGCAGTTAAGAAAAAACCAACCAATCTATTAAAAAAGGATTGATTAAAGACAACTTACGCCTGCCCCCTTTACCCCCAGAGGACCTCATACTGTTCACAGCTCTCTGCAGGGGGTTGCTCCTGCGTGCAATCTCGGGGGTCAAGGTGGGGAAGTTGTCCAAGCCCCCGACCCCCATGACCAGAGAAGTTATGCTCAGGGTCGAGTCGTGCATGTCGCCTGCACACGCTGCTCCCATGGTGTGGAGGTTACGGTAGTTAAGATTGGGTTGCAAATTCAGCCCCTCTAGAGCTACATGATAGGCTATTGGCAACAAGCGTCACTATTTAGAATTACTGTCAAGTGACCAACTGGAACCTGAGTACGCACCTGAAATATCTTTTAAGACCCACATCATACTAAGCGTCAGGACTTTGGAGAACATACAATGTGCCCTCCCTCTACAATTGCTAGTTATTTGTAAAACTCTTTGGCTACACAGACCGTTATAGGTCGGCGTTTCTACAGCAGTAAAGAAAAACAAACCAATTCACTTACGCCTGCCCCCTTTACCCCCAGAGGACCTCATACTGTTCACAGCCCTTTGCAGGGGGTTGCTCCTGCGTGCAATCTCGGGGGTCAAGGTGGGGAAGTTGTCCAAGCCCCCGACCCCCATGACCAGAGACGTGATGCTCAGGGTCGAGTCGTGCATGTCGCCTGCACACGCGGCTCGCATGGTAGAGGTTGCAGTACTTAAGGTTAGGTTGAATTACTGTTGTGCTAGAGCTACATGATAGGCTATTGGCAGTGAGTGAAGAAATTCAGAACCACAGTCAAATGACGAGCCAGAACCTGAGTATGCACCCAACTTTTAAGAGCAACATCATATAAAGCGTCTGGACTTTTTAGAACATTTATCAAACATTCCCTCTACAAGAGAATTCGTCAGACTTTTTAGCTACACAGACCGTTTATAGGATGTCGGTTCAACAGCAGTTAAGGAAAAAAAAAATCTATTAAAAAGACATTAGACAAGATTAAAGACAACTTGAACTTACGCCTGCCCCCTTTACCCCCAGAGGACCTCATACTGTTCACAGCCCTCTGCAGGGGGTTGCTCCTGCGTGCAATCTCGGGGGTCAAGGTGGGGAAGTTGTCCAAGCCCCCGACCCCCATGACCAGAGAAGTGATGCTCAGGGTCGAGTCGTGCATGTCGCCTGCGCACGCGGCTCGCATGGTCGAAGACGGGGTTGAGCCAACGATGGCGGTCATGAACTTCTCTTGCTCCAGGTGGACTGAGGTCTCGCTGGATGCACCTGGAAAAGAGGGGTACTTGATAATGTAGTAATATAGATAATGTGAGAGTTTATTTTAAGTTTCTAGGATTCATGGTACAATTATAAAAGTAACAGCAGGTTAATACAAAATTTATTACGGATTGAAACTGTGACAAGGTAATATCGACACTATCTCTAGGCTTAGGTTTGAATTGTCGCACTAGAGCTACATGAGGGCTATTGGCAACGGACGTTGTGTTTTAGAATCACATCACAGTCAAGCGACGAGCCGACTCCTGAATAGGCACCCAACGGAACCGTCAAGGGCGACATCCTACGCAGCTTAAGGACTTTGAAAGATATTTAACATGCACTCGCTTACACGGGGTATTATTCGTCGGGCATTTCTGGCTGCACGGGCCGTTTATAGGTCGGCAGTTATTTTGGTGAGGCCCAGACCCGAACCCGAGACCTTTCGCAGGCTTGGCGAGTGCCTAACTGACTGAGCTCCCCAGCCCACTAAATATCCTAGGATTAATGATACAAATATAAAAATAACAGATTAATAGAAAATCTATACCGGAATTCAACTGTGACAAGGCAATAACGACAATGTCTCTAGACTTAGGACAAACCACATAAAAGCGATGAGGATTTCTGCTAACAGACAGCAAATTTACACCAACATTTGTTCTCACTGCCTAGAAAGCATCCCACTCTCTCCAACACATTTTCAGCTGTCCAGCAATCCAGGCCAAACTAATTAACATCAGCATTGAGAACCCATGGATCTACTTTGCAGATAGAGCTGTCGAGGTTGCAAAGCCTGTCTGCAATAGCTTCGTAACCATATAATTACACAATTACCATGGACACGATATCATCATAAAAGTAACATAACTATCACAACACAATTTCAATGTATTTGAAATTTTCAAGATAGCTTTTATTAATGAGAATTTAAATAATCCAACAAGACCAAAATCACTAGAAGTTATGTTCTAAGAAGGGCCAATTAAAAATTACCAAAAACATAAAAACAAATTTTTGCATGCAAGCTCCTGTTACTTTTGTATTTGGATCTTTATGATTCTAAATTTACTGAAAGAAATATGATTTGTAACATTTCAAATTTCAAGAAAACCTCAAGTTCTTTCTACTTCAGCCAGATAAGTAACTTGCAAAATTGCCCATTGGAACTTTTATAGCTAAGCAAAGTAGTGCAATACAACAGATTAAACCTTGTCTTCTTTTCATTGATTACTTGTTTTAATCTTGAACCATCTTTTAACTACACAAAATGGACTTACCGGCTGAGGAGGGGTGGCTTTTCAAAATTCCAATCACACCTTTGCCATGGAAACAACTTGCACGTAAAAGCAACGATTTCGTCCGAGGATGCCTCCAGGTGATAACTGGGAACCTAAAAAAAAATAATACTATTTTAATCCTCTGAGGGGCATATAAACCTGTCACCTAATTGCCAGGTTTCCAGCAACACATAATTTTGAAAAACACAGATGAACCTTGTTAACGCTTGACTTCTAATTTAATGAGTCATCTGTTTTCGTGAATCAAAATGTGGTGGCAAGGATACAATTAAATAAGGCAGCCGCTGTATTTATCGCTGTTCATTATTCATTCAATAAAATTATTACACAATATGGCCGACTTACCTGCCATGTCTATGACACCTGCAGATTTTCCTTATACTTTCATCACTTATAGTTTGAGGAACAACTAACAATGCTGGGTAACTAAAAGACAAATTTTACTGGTTAAAGCCTTTAAATCAGTAAAATTAATTTTAAAAAAAACACTTTCTTGAAAAAATATTTGATTTACTCTGAGTGTGTTAAAAATGGAACAATTTAATGAATTTTAAATCAAAAATTAAACAATTACATACCATGAGCATTTAAATCAATTAGCATAAAATAAGTATTCACACATAAATTACATTCAACTAGGGCAAGTTGGAGGGTAAAAACTCGTATTTTTATAAAATTTTTAGGGGGGGAAATAGACACTTCGATGACTGTTTTCTTGAAAATTCTCTGATAATTAAGGGGCTAAAAAACACTTTTTTCAAAATAGATTATATTTTTAATTAATTTTATCGAATGTTTTCTTGCATCAGTCTGCAGTATTACTTAACTTAGTAGATAAATTATAACCCAAACATCTTGAAATTAACTAATACATCTCCAAGTTCAATAAATTGGTTATTTAATTCAGAACACAGCTAACAAGACAAAAGTTCTATATTTTGAGTATCTAGAAAGCGAGCCTCGAAAGCATTTTCCTCCCCCATTGTGCTTGTGGTTTTCTTTGAAATGTGTGTTTTCCCCACGCGCCTTGGTTTTGAATTGTTCGGATTGTTAACCTCAAACACATTAGGTTTAGAAAAGCGATGCTCCCCCCGTTTCCTAGAAAACCAAAGGGATGGGGGAAGAAAGTCTTTTTGAGGCTCGCATAGTAAATAGACAAGGTATAATACATGGTAATACAACTTACCTGCGGCAAACAGAATATGCACTGTTTACAGATGAAATCCTGAAGCCTTCAGATTTAGTTTTGCTGTTGGAACTGTTCAAAATTCCAAGTCCTAGTCTTTGGAAGTCTTTGCAATAACTCCTTTCTGATAGCTTCTCCAGGGTTTTTGAGTCCATATGTTGGGCATAGATCGGGATGTGTGGTGTAGAAAGGGCAAGGTCACCTTCCTCTATCACTAAATAAGATATTTTAGCGTTATTTCTAAATATCCATGGATATTTATGGTAATGCACATGTTTTAAAAAATATGCCAGGAAAGTAAAGTTATTTTGATGTGTCTAAAGTGCTACTTGAAATTTAATGAAACATATTTTTGGAAAATTAAACCTGTATAGTAAACTTATATCAAGTTGACTAGCTATTTTTAAAAGTTTTCTAAAAATACAGATATGTCCCGAGAATTTCATACAAATTTTATATTTTAGCAGTTTTTTACTGTTATTGTTGTACCGTGCTTACCACTTAAGTAGACTTGCTACAAGAAAATGTTTGGACGATGGAAATCAATAAAATATTCTAACAATTTTAAAAAGTTTATTTCTAGATATTTTTAAATATTCATTTATTGTATAAAAAAACTATGCCAAAATACTCAAAATATGGGTATATTTAAAAATATGAGTTAGATTATGTAACTGAAGTAAAGTATGTAGAGTATGTATTAGACCTTAAGTCGAATCTTTGTAGCTACACTGGCAGCTCAAATATTTTGAATAGGCAAAAAACATTAATTCAAAACATGCAAACTAAATAACCATACACATGAAGCAACAATATGTTAATCTTAATTTATGATTTAATTTCCAAAGTTTCACACACCAAACGGAACTTTTAAACAAGTTACGAAAAGTTATCTTTTTACCCTTTCCAATCCCAACATTTTATTTACTATTCTAAAAATCTAAAATTTGTGAAATAGACTCATTATGCATCCAGAATGAAATGGTGACAAGCAAAGAAAAAATCTTAAAATTTAAGAGAAAAAAAATTAGAAATCGTAACTTTTAAATATCTTAATAACGTTTTGAAACTTTATTCGTAAAAAAAAATTAAAATTTTAAATATTTAAAAACATAAGCATGAAGAATTTAGGGCCAATTTATTTAATAAAATTATTCCAGAGTGAATTTTTTACCGTGTTATTCCAATTTTCATTTAACTACAACAAACTTTATTTAATTAATCAAAAGACATGACTCTTCCATCTAACGCATAAAAAAACTGACTTATGTAAGTATGAAGAATTTAATAAAATTTATTAAAAATAAGTGCGAGTTGAATTTAATGAGAACAAAATAGGATCATTGGGAGTGAAAGGGTTGATTTATAAATAAACACTCACTTGACAAATCATCCTCATAAAGTGACGATGGTCGATCAGACTCCAGGTCGAATCCGATAGAAGGAGGCGTCCGCCCAGGACTAGGTAAAGTCCTGGATTCGTGAGGTCCTTGGATGACATATTTCTGCTTTCGGGAAGACGGTTTCGGTTTGAAACCAGCCCTCATGGCAGTCTTCAGGAGAGTCTTTTTGGCTATAACTCTACAGAAGTATGGGTAGGGTTATTTTTTTTAGTTAAGTGTGTTTTGAATATGATTGTTATGTTTAAATTATTAGAAATGCTATGAAAATTTTAGTGTTGTCCCAGATAAAGGACTATTTTGGCTCTAAAGAGTAGGATTAGTCTAAAAATTAAAGCTTTTTACTAATTTTGTACTTGAGAAATTTCTCAAGCAGTATGCAGAAGTCCAAGCAGTATGCAACTGAATACCAAAAAAAAAAAAAAAACGAATTGAGTAAAGAATTATAAAGAAGCACAACTTTGGACAAAGTTGTCTGATTTGCTGGTTTTTATTCATAACAATATTTTGCTTCTCTGAATCAATAGTATATTTTTATGTTAACTAAATCCTTTGCATTGTACAAACAAATGTACTTTCACTTTGAAACTAATCTTACAGTTATACTATCCTGAATTTCAATAACAAATTAAAAATTTGATATTTCTTTTGTCAAACAATTAAAAAAAAATTCTAAGTAATAATAATTTCACACTTTTAAAACTATCAATAAGTCACTAAACATTTTATAATTAAAAATTAACTGCTGTCATATGGGAATCAAAGGATTTTTAAAGGATTTAGCATAAGCTTTTCAGGCTAATAACTTCATTAAATACTCTTTAAAAGTGTGTTTGCCCTTTTCAATTATTGGCAACTCTATAAGCACAAAAAATATTCAAAAAGAAAGTCAATACAGGGTTTTTAGCACGGAAAAAAAGCACCACCATTCGATGGCAATAAAATAGAAAAATTCCTATTATAATACGGACAGGGACACCTACTTTAAGGTAGCATTTTTCTCCTTTTGCTTATGAAGGGGTGTCTGAGGGACAGCCAGGTGACCACTAAAGGCAAAGACATGGAAAACACTAGGCGGGCAACGAGCTCTGTTGATCAGCTTGCGGAAGGTCTCGATGTTGTCCGACGTTACTTCTTCGTCAAAAGCAATTTTTATCAGCTGGAAAAAAGGTTAGAATTAAATTAGAAAATTATAGTATCTTGTGGTTTTATTTACTGCAATTATTATTAAAGTCCTAAAACAGGGAGGTCATATATTTAAAAAAAATTCTTGTTGATACAAAATGTATTTTTAAATTCAAGAACTGTATGGTGTATATAGGATAAACATATTGGAATAAACCAATATCTGATAAGAATTTCGTTTTTAAACCTTCTAAGCTCTTAATTATTCTAAATCTATATTATAAGAAAGTATACTGAAAGTCGGATTATTTTAAAGCAAAAATGGTACAATTCACTGTTTAGGTAACTACGGTTTAACCTGCCCATGGCAGACCAGCTATTCCTAGTTTTTAAGATATGCACACCAAAGCAAATGTTACAAATTCATATTATGTTAAGATCTTCAAATTTGTTAATGTCTATTTGATTAAAACACTAAATTTATGCAAAGAATACACATACATAATTTTGTTTTGCTATGAAGAAGTTTATATTAGCTCAAATGTTACTAACTTGAAAAGTGTTTGATCGTAGCTGAAGACCTTCCTGCAAAAATTGGTCTACTTGTGTGAGGTACTGAACATTCACTCGTTTCTCCTTTGTTAGGGTGGATATTGGGAAACTGCGAACAATTACTTGTTCACAAGCTGAAAAGATAACATAATTACAATTTTTTTCTCTAAGAAAATGGACAACATTTTTACCTTTAGAAATTATGTCATTACAATACATTTAGCAATTAGTTTGATCCATGAGTAGTTTAAATAAAATAAGACTTCCTTGAGAAGAATTATATTAATATTTTTTTATTAACTTAAATGTTAAAGTTTCCAATTAAAATTAACAGTTACAATACAAATGATGTTTTATCACAAGCATTAGTATTATAATTAACAAGATAAATTACTTTTGGTGTCTTAAAAATTTAGTATATTATGCAAACAAAAATTTAATTATAAACCAAAATGTTGATAACTACTGCACAGGCTTATGCAGCTAACAGACAGAGCCAACTATTAAGTTATTGATTCTAGTTATTATTAAGTACTAACACACTCATAAAACAAGTGATATAAACTTGAAACAATTATGATACCAGTAATTTAGAAAAATGGGCTAATAAAGAAATAATACAATAGAAGGATTTTCCTAAATCGAACATGTCCTTTTCATCTCCTTTTGTCAGTCACATCAATAGGAGACATACAGAAAAGTTTCAAAGGAAACCTTAAAATGAACCTAATTCTGCATAGCTGCTTCTTCTAGAATATGAAATGCAAGAAAGTTTCACCATATTCAAATTTATTGTGGCTGTGTCAAGCTGACATAATGGTTGCAATAGTATTTTTTTAGTAACATCTGACCCTGTTAGTTGTTGCATAATTAGTATCTTTTTTTTACCTTGCATTGTTTAATAAATCATTCAGTTGTTGTTGCTAATCCTCAGCTCCTCTGACAATAGTCAGATGAACGCCAAACAGGGCCTGATTTCTAAATAGGCTGCAGTCTAGGGTGGCGAATTTTTTGGGGCGTCAAATTTCATGACCAATTAAAGCGGCATTCGGCATAAAAAATTATTATAAAGATACGAATATTTTTAAGAAAGAAAACAAAAAATTCACATTAATGCGTAAACCGTAAACATATATATAGTACTAATATTTTGTAGAAAACATGGTCGCTGTGAGGGCAAGTGCACACCCTCCTCCCGGATATTGAAGATGAAAGAAAAATAGCAGAACAGTTTCAAAAAAATCGCCTATTTTGTTTTCTAAAGGGGGAATGGGCGCATTTGAACGGGGTCTCCAAACTCAAGTGTCTCAATGTTAATCCAATGGGATAAAACTATTTTTGCTGCCACATTTCTCCGGCTGTACTGAATATTTTTGCAAGCGGATTTTTTTATGTGATAAATGTAGCTGACTTACATGTCTCTATAATCCCACTTTTTAAAATTGCTTCGAATATTTTGTGTAAAACAATTTATTGAATATTAAAAAAAATATTCATTCTAATTTAAAAAAAGTGGGATTGTCGGGACCTGTAAGTCAGCTACATTTATCACATAAAAAATCCGCTTGCAAAAATATTCAGTACAGCAGGAGAAATGTGGCAGCGAAAATAGTTTTTTTCCCATTGGATTAACATTGAGGCACTTGAGTTTGGAGACCCGCTGTCCAGTTCGCCCATTCCCCCTTAAGGAATATATATATGATTTTAATATGTGGTTCGATTTTAAACAGCTGTATACCACCCTATTTTGCAGCTAACCAGCTACCTTTCCCCGAAGTTTGAGAATATATTTGACTGGGGCGGCTAATATCGTAGCCTACCTTCGGCAAATCTTTAAATCTGGGTCTAGCGCCAAAAGGGTGTTGACAGTTAAAAAGTCACTCACAAATAAAGGGTCAGATGTTATGTCTTCCTTATATCCTTATTGAGTCAAAGGCACAGCAGGATGCGCTTAGGAGACGCCTGAGCAGCAGAGCCCTTTTTACAAATTTGGGAAGGTCTTAAATTCATCCACAAAGGAAAGGCACTTTATCACTTTCCAACCAAGCTATCACGATCGTGCAGGTATAAAAGATGAAGTTCAAGTTCTTCAAAAAACATCGATACCAAAGCAGCTGCTTGTACCATTCATTATTTGTATAAAAAATAACTGTTTTTAAGGAGTTGATGGCATTAGTGCTGTCAAATGTATTTTTTTTATAAAACTCCAAATAACATAATTTTGAATCGGCGCCATCTGACCGTGGGTCTTAAAGGAATATGGGTCCGCCTGCAAGTCTGGCCTAAATGGTCTGCGAGCTTCTGTAACATTTGATGTTTAGAAGAGTGCCAGGACTTTCTTCTTAGCTCTAAAAAGTTAAACTAGTTTTGTTGTCCTCCACTTTACAGAATACCAAAGGGAAGTCTTACCAAAAGGATCGCAAGGTGTCCCCTTAAAGATGATTCTGTAGTTGGTGAGGAACACAGCGCCCTCTGCTGGCAGTAGACTAGGGCCCCCTAGCAATCCACCTGTGCCTTCCTCGCGGCCATCTGGTATCAAGTAGACACGTAACCCCTCCATGAGCAATTCCTCTCCTTGGAGTAGGCTGGGAGTCAAGATTTTGGGCTGAAATTAAAAAAAAATATGATACCTTCTTTTGAGAAATTACCTATGAAAGAATCTGAATTGTATTAAATAAAAATGTAATGCATTTAAACGTGAAGACAAAAAAAAAACTATAGGGTGTAACATAACATTGTGTGAATATCAATTAATGCTTTAAAAAATCAATATACATTTAAAGGTTTTCCTTATAATGTAATTTCAGTAACTTTA
Source organism: Hylyphantes graminicola (assembly GCA_023701765.1). Taxonomy (NCBI): domain Eukaryota; kingdom Metazoa; phylum Arthropoda; class Arachnida; order Araneae; family Linyphiidae; genus Hylyphantes; species Hylyphantes graminicola. The sequence continues at coordinate 11,470,228 of CM043113.1, forward strand.
AAAACTAAAAAGTTCTATGGCTATCCTTTGTGCTTGTGCAATTTCCTTAAAAACGCTATTATAATGCATGACTGATACTAGACACTTGTAAACCAAATTTGAAGTTTATAGCTCGTTTCATTCTTTGGCAATAACTTTAGAACCAAAAAAGTTTTATGGCAGATATTCTTTTTTCCGACATAAGGTTTTTGTAAGTTACTAGAATCTCACATACCAAATTTGAAGACTGTAGCACTTTTACTTTGAGCTGTGGATTGGGTTAAAACTGACAGACAGACCAATTGTTTTTAAAGGAAATTTTGAAAATCAGCATCCTCCAAAACGTGCAAAAAAAACTCAAAACTATAAATAATTACTTGTTCAAATTTTCAACCCATCGCAATACTTTTTTCATTACCTTATATTTCCAACTAAGTAATAAAAAAGACTACATAATTTCTTCAATTAGTTCTAAGGCAGAAATAAAATTAAGTAACCCACAATGTAGATTGTGACTCTGAATGGCTTGTTTCTTTCAAAAAACATAATATAAAGAAAGTGCATTTCAACCAGAAAAATTATTAATATAATTCTCTACCTTTGTCACAGGAGGTAAACGTTTGCTTTCTTTATGAACAGCCTCCAGAGTTTCCATTTGCATTGCAACAACAACTGCAATGAAAAAAAAATATATAAAATCTGCAATGGCACGTTAATATATAATTTGGCAAATAGAAAGCGGTTTGCAGTTGCTAAAGTAATTCTCATGAGTGTTTAAGGGGCAGAATTCTTAAAAATATTAGTTACATTTGCATAAGGTTGGTCTATATATAATTTTTATAATGTGGCCATTTCCGATATAATGTTCTAATAATGTTTTTTGTTTGTAATATTTCTTAGCAGATCTTTTTAATAGTCTCTCTGCCAAAATTTTGACTCAATTGGATTACTTCACTAATTTTTCAGGGTTGCCACACACTTTTTAATAAAAAAATCAATCACTATTTAAGGACTTTTCAAGAATATATTTCTCCATTTCAAGAATTGTATATTTGAACATGCAACACCTAAATTTCACAATAGTTTTTTTTAAATTCATTTAGAAAACAACCAAGAGCTCTCTAACTTTCAAATGAACTTAAATATCTGTTATAAAATAGCCATTTAGTGATTAAAAAACAAACCTATAATCCTTGCTCTGCCTTCTTGGATTATACAAACAATAAATAAAATAGGAACGGATTCACATTAAAAAACTATTTTTAATGAAGCCAAAATTAACATTTGCAACACTTCAAAATAAATTCGCCAGCCCAAAAAATTAAGGACTTTTCAAGGTAGATTATATTTTTCAAGCACTTTCAACACCTTGAAAATCAATGTTGTTGTTTTTTTCAAGTACTGTGGCAACCCTGATTTTTAAACTGGATAAGAAATTCAATTAGGATTCCACAGTATATAATTTTAAAAAAACTGCAAGTTTTCTAATAAATGTTTGACTCACCAGGGATCATTTGATGTAGCTGCTTGATGTGGCTTTCAGTAACTCCGCTATCGGTGCACACTTTGTCCACAAATCTAGAGACAAATTTAATGACTGTGGCTCCAACTTCGGAGTTATCTTCCTCAAAACCACTTTCTGCGTCTGCACTATCAGTTTCAGCCACACTGTTTGAAAACATTATACTGTGTCAAATGCGTAAAAAAATAACATGTTTGAAGTTCAGAAATATATTTAATTACAATGTAAAAATTTAATGTAGTCGAACCCCAATAAAGATAAATTTTAAAAGACCTTTAACATAAGTTTAAAGTATCCCAAAAAAGGAAATAATATGTCTTAAATACAGGCATTACATAAGCACAATCAAGTTAAACCAATAAAAACACAAAAAAGTTGAAAAATTGCAAATTCCCATGCCTTGGAATAAAAAGTTCGACTTTTAACCGTTTTTTCAATGGTTTTTTGGGTAAAAAAACTAATTTAATTCATTTATTTTTGGCATTTTTGAGGTTCAATGGTACTATGGTGAAGAAGTATCCCAAATTTCATAAGGATCTATTGAGAACTTTTTGAGTTATCTTGCACACCAATATAAAAAAAGCAGTTTTGAGATAAACGTGATAAAAGTTTTAGCAAAGCCATCAAGCGCCGAGTTGAGATGAAGCATTTAAATGAGTTTTTATTCAATAAATAATACCAATTTCCTTTTAAAAATGTACAGACACATTTTTTGATATTTTATTTTCAAAATTTATGAAATAAAAAAAATCGACTTTTACACATAGCCAGGGTTCCCACTCTTTTTTCAAAATAAAAATCAAGGAGTTTTTAAGGACTTTTCAAGGACCCCCAAAAAAAAACAAATAAGACAAAATTTAAAAAATAACTAATATAAACACAATTTTTTTTAAAAACAACATATATTTATTATTGTTGTTTTTTAACATTGTTCGAAATATCGCCAACCCCAGATGTTATAGCAACCATATCAAAGGGAAAAAGGATTTGGAGAAAATATAGCCGGTTCCTCTGTCTAATAACGTTTTGTTTGCCAAAGTGCTAGACGCCCCATTTATCACTGCATTGGCAATGTTTTAGAAAATGAGTTCCCGTCATTTGAACGTTGCGTGTCATCGCGGAAGAGAAAAATCAAGGACTCTTGATGAAAATCAAGGAGTGTTTAGAGTGTCCTTGAAATCAAAAACCAAAATTAAGGACTTATCAGTGATTTTTGGTTAAAATCAAGGAGTATAAAGGGGTGCTTGAAAACGAAAATCCAAATCAAGGACTTCTTAAGGACTTTCAAGGACCCGTGGGAACCCTGCATAGCGCTCTCCTTAAAACAAGTTGGTTGTAACCAAGTTTAACTATTAATTATTAAATATATGCACCTATTGGTAATAATACTGTTGCTGTTGCTCTCCCTCTCCAGATCATTGCAATTTTTGGCACTTTTGCTCACGTCCAACGGTACACGCAAGGCCACAATACTGTTGGCATAATGGATAGCCTGGCTGTACACGGTGGATTCTTCGTTCTGCATCAGTTCTTTTTGTTGCTCTGAACTTAGGTTACTCCACAAACGCATCTAGAAATAAAATGGGAAAATTTAAGAAATTAAATGAAGTCAAGATACAGTGGTGGCCAAAAGTGTGGACACTTTTTGAAAGTTTCATTTGCTTCAACTGTTACCTGTGTTCTTGCATCTATTAAATTTGGCTTAAATACAAACATTAAAATATTAAGTTGAAGGTAATTTAATGTAGAATTTCATTAAAACAAACAGAATTAAAGTATCTGTATTACAAATAAAGTTATGCCCATTTTACTTGAACAAACACGCACAATCGATGGATTCTCTTTTGCTGAAATTGCAATACAAGTTGGTGGTTCAATGACTTGTAAAACTAAGAAGGATCAAACTATTAGTTGCATAACTTATTCATAATACAGATATTGTAATACTGTATTTTTAATTCTACATTAAATAACTTTGATGATGTTGTATCCATGGATATAGATTATATGGGACCAAAGGTCTCATAGACGGCTTCAGCAATCTGCACACAGTGGTCCTCATAAAGATTAAATTACTTTTAATTTGATATACAATTGTTTAATTTGATATAAAATTAATATATTTTGTAATCACACAAAGTTGAACAATATGAAACTTTCAAAAAGTGTCCACACTTTTGGCCACCACAGTAAATTATGGTATTTTGAACTGAAATATAATAAAGGTTTTTGTATTAAGAAATTTTTTAACAAAACTAAACATGGAAAAGAATTAGTTGAGTTAATTACCATCACCCTAGAGCTATTGGCGACATTCATCATAATTTAGAACCACAGTCATCATAATGAGCGAACACTTGAAAAAGCACAAAAGGTAATTGTTAAGAGCGACACTGTACACGGGGTTGGGACTTTGGAGCATATTAAATATGCACTCCTGCTACAAGGGTATTCATCACTTTTTTACTGCACACACTGTTTATAGGTCTGCAGTTATTTTGACACTGCCCAGGAACAAACTTGAAACTTTTTGCATGCAATTCAAAAGCAGGGTTGCCACACTACTAGGTAAAAAAAGTCAAGTACTATTTAAGAACTTTTCAATAATATCTTCCTCCATTTTCAAGGACTGTATACTCAAAAATGCACCTAAATTCCAAATGACATTATAGTTTTAAAATAATAACTTAGAAAATGAAAAAGAACTTTCAAATGAACTTAAATATGCGTTATAAAATAACCATTTAGCTACCAAAAAGGTCTGTGTAGAATGGCCTGAGGAGTAACGGAAGAGTAACTAAAATTTTAGTTACTTTCTCACCAATAAAAATAACACAGTTACAATTACAGCTACTTTCTGAAAAATCTAACAGCATTACTTGGCGTTACCGAAAAAAAGTAACTGTTGCAAGTTACATGTTACTCCAATCCATGGAAAAAACGGTCACTTCAAGATAAATTCATCAGTATTAAAAATTAAGGACTTTTCAAGGTTAATAATGTTTTTCGAGCACCTTTAAGACCTTGAAAATCAATGGTTTTTATCAAGCACTTTTCAAGGTTTTTAAGGACCTTGGCAACACTGCAAGAAGACTGGGCTACCCAACTGTCATGGGAAAAGAATTGAAAATTTACATAAAAGGAAATTGTGAATAGTCGAACATAGGCATGCAAGTATCCCTTTCTATTATCAATGCAGTGCCGATAACTCAATTTGCAACTTTGGGTGCATGAAAAACTATTTGATGAAGTTTATATTGCTTTAAAACATATCTAAACAATCTTTGTGTAACAATTAATTCAAAATAACTTCATCTTTATTAAGTAAGCATTTACCTGTTCTGCAGCAATTTCTAAAGCACTAGGCTCCGGTTGCCGACCTAGATTATTGGTACCATTTCCAAAGGAGGAATTCGATGTTCTATGCTCAACTCTGCTCCAAGAGTTGCTCATCTCTTTACTCTAAAAGAACAAAAAATATGTTGTGTAACAACTAAATGTTATCAAAACTATAACTTAAATATACTTAACAAGTTCTCAACATATAACTTAAATGACTCTAAAATCTTAAAACAAACCAGAAAACTTCAGTAAATCTAAAAGTAGGTCCTCAGAATAAGTCAATATCCATTTTCAAAAATTATTCAAATGAACAAAAAGTGGAACAATATTTAAACTTAAAAAATTTAAACTCATCAAAACTTAAAATTCATTTTTTTCTTATCACAAAAGTGGAACTAACTTGATTGAGCAAGGAATACACCTTTACCCATTAGGTCAAAACTACCAGAAAAGCTTGAAGTTTGTTTTAAATCATTAACCTGTTATATTTTAATGCTTCTTTTAATGATTACAATACAATAAATGCTAGCCAACTTTGGTTTGAAAATAATGCAGTTGGGCATTATAGTAAACTTCCAGAGTACATAATTTTTCCTTTGTACATAATTTTAAAAACGCATTTTTTCAATAAAAATATTTTTTTGCAAAAATGCTCTGATATAACATGCATTTGCTCCTTGTTTTTCAAGTTAAAGTAACACAAATTGTTCCTACATTTTTTTACGAAATTTTTAACACTTTACTAGCATTTATTTGAGAAATTAATTCTAAACCGTAAACAGTATATTGCCACAAATTAAATTTTGTTTGATAAAAGATTACATTACTTCCATTCTTTCAGACAAACACAATACAATAACATAAGCTCTTGCGACCTGGCATCCCCATTTGGGGAGATTTTTAAAACCTCTCCTCAAACAATTAACACGTTAATTAGTTCCGAAATTGAACTGGACCGATAGAAGAAGATCCAAATATCAGTCATTTATTTCTATAAAAAATTAAATTGAACAAGGGTCAATACGATATTAAGAGTTCTAAAAAAAATTATTTAAAATTTTTCTTTTCAAACTTTTGGAAAAGTTCTTTCAGTAGTTAATTTTAAAGGCATTCTGCATTAAAAAACAAAGTTAAAATAATCTGTTAACTAAAAATAAGTGCCACAGCCTTTTTAGTTGCATTTATACCACAAATAATATGTATTTTTAGAGTTTAAGGCGTGTTTTCTAAGTAACTATTAAACATTTTTTTTAATTTCTTTGCAAAACATACTTTTTAGCATACATCTGTATGAAAAGTATATTTAGATTAATAATATACGTGTATAAGCAATAAATCAACAATATCCCTACCTCCCGAGGACTAATAGGCGATAAAGAGGATTCCCTGTCATTGGCAAGTGTTTTAGTAGGAACGTACAGGGCCCTGATGTCCCTTTGGACATCTTGGTAGAATGCAGCTTCCCAAAATTGCTGGTTTTGCCACACAGGATGCTCTTGGATACACGTATAAGCAAACTGTATCACTCCAGTGCATAACTTCTGAAGCAAATGAATGAAATTGGATTAGTTCATATTAAAGTCTGTCTATTTACTATGCGAGCCTCGAAAAGACTTTCTTCCTAAATCCCTACGATTGGTTTTCTAGGAAACGTGGGGAACATCGCTTTTCTAAGCCTAACGTGTTTGAGGTTCTGTTGTGAGGTTAACAATCCGAGCAGTTCAAACCCAAGTATGGTGGCAGGAAAACATGTAACGCTGTTTCAAAGAAAACCACATGGTGGGATGGGAGAGGAAAATGCTTTTGAGGCTTGCATTCTAGATAAACAAGGTATAGGGATGTGGATTAGATATCTTATGATTAGAATAGTAAATAAATTTTAAAGTGTGGGAAAAAAAATCAAACAATATTCTCCTGAAAAGTTATGAAAAAATTCCGATCATCCATAGCCATTTATGATATCAAAAAGCTCATCAATCGATTATTCAAACTTTTTTCTATTAGAATTTTTTTTTTTTCATTTATCCCCAAAAGATGCCAGCCCTATTATTCTTTTTTAAAATAAATCAGAAATATGATGATGCCAATTGGAATAACTGGGACTGAAAGGGTTAAAATAATGTGTTTAGATCCCATATTAGGCACAATGCAAATATTAACTCATTAATAAATACCTAACATACCATGTATCTTAAACAACATTTTTTGTTATGATGCTGTTAATGGTATTTTTTTTATGAGGTCTTGACTTCTACCATCGAATTGCAAGTTTTGTTCCACATGTTGAATTCACATTTCTATTGGTTATTTGATTTAATGAATTTTAACATAAGATGCATTTATTAAATTATATTTCAAAGGCAATGAAACCCCCAAATGCGTTTTTTTAGACATGTGGTAATTTTGTCTTCACAACTACAATATGCAATATAAAACTATAACTATTTTTGATAAAAAATCTAAAAGGGGAAATTTCAATAATTTTTAAATACAGCTACTAGAGTGCATACAGTATATTGTATAAACTTACAAATAATAGGAATTAACATTTTGATTACTTTTATATCTCGGGGTTTATTCAATGTATGTTTTTCTCACAAAATATTTTTATTTATTAATAAAAAAATAATGAGAATATCTTACAACTACACAGGTCCCAGAAATAAATATATTATGTTTTAAATATTAACTGTTGAAAATTTAAAGAAACATTTTTAAAACAATTACTCTGCAAAATGCCATGGCCAGTGGTAGTATTGCCGCAGCCACTCCATATTCATCCATCGATGAATCATCCTGAAGTAATAAAATATACTTTAAATACACACAGAAATTTAACACATCGAAGTACAGTAAGCTGGACTTTTAAAATGGAAAAATCTTTGAATTAATTACTGCAACAAAATTAGGATGGTACATTTGAATTATCCTCTCTCAAGAGCTACAAGAGGGTTATTGGCAACACATGTCGTAATTTAGAATCACAGTCAAGTGAGGATCCAACACAACTTTTGGGAGCTACATCTTAGTGTGGGAACTCAGGAGCATATTTCATGTGCATTCCTCCTCCACAAGGGATTATTCATCAGACTTTTGGGTTACAAAAACTGTTTATAAGTGGACAATAATTTTGGCAATTATCCTTTTTGATGCAAGGCAAGTGCCTTACCAATTATGCTCCCCGACCTCCAAAATTATGAAAAAGAGTTATAAATTTTAAAGGATTTTTGGCAATGATCCTTTCAGATACAAGGCAAGTGAATTAACGATTATGCTCCCCAACCCCCAAAATTATAGAAAAGAGTTCTAAATTTTAAAGATTAAATTTTTAACTAAGTTTGCAATTTCAAGCATGCTTTTTTTACTACTTTTTAGTCTCAAATCAAGATATTGCTTTACTGATCTATTTCTAATTCTTTTCAATATATTTCTAAAACCACCAATATTATGTATAACTTAATTTTTTTGTATCCGGAACTATGACATGTATATTTAAACGCTGATGAATTTATAAAAGTTGCTTTTTTAACCGTGTACACCTTACAGCATGTTTATGTTTTTTAAGAGTTGGTTATATTCCGTTTGCTATGTAGTTATTAAAAAGTTAAGTTTTAATTTAATATTAGTCATGTCTCTTCTTTAATACAAATTACTGTGCTTGTGATAATGGGTGCAGTATCAACTATACTTACTTGTAGGGCACAATTCATGAGGCGAACAACCAGATCAAACTGTTGATGTTCCAGCATGGCTTTGTTTCCAGTAACATGTAGCGCAAGTTCCTGTGTAAGGGCTAATCGAGCTGTTTTGTTTTTCAGTGCTCGGAGGACAGCGGGAAAGGTCTGTAAGAGAACAGCATTTAGGTATAACATCTTATAGGTATAATATTCCTTGCATTTCAAAGAAAAAATCGGTTTTATACAGTACAGTACAGGAAACTTCACTAGTTCAGAAACACAAATTTGTTTCAAAATTAGCACTAACTACTAAAATTATGTTCTGAAAGAAAATTTCTACCAGTAAGAATGTCATCCTGAATAAAATTTGATTGTGTTACCATTCTGAACGTTAGACATGTTTTTTCCCTGCGATTTATTCAATAGTTTTTCCAGCAATAACAATAACTTTAAAAATCTAAAAATAATTCATTTTATTGATATTCTATTTTTTCAACTGGAAAGAAATTCAACATCATATCTTTCAAAATAAACCTATTTCTGAATTTTTTAAAAATTATTTGTCATTAAAAAAATAAATTTTTAAATTTCCGCAGAGAAAACAACCATTTGCAAAATTTTTAACATTTCCAGGCCACTAAGGAGTTGCTCTTCAGTTGCAATTTGACATTTGAAGAGCTTAGTGGAAGAACGTGCTAAGTGACAAAAACGATAAAGTTAGCTTTTAAAGTTTTCAGTTTGCACTCAGATCTGTTGAAAAGTGTACTTGCAAAACATTATAAAAGATACCAAACTTAAATTTTATGAAAAAGGGGAAATTTGTTATCGTTACAGATGTTAGTAATATTTTCATTAACACCAAAATCTCAATTTCTTCAAAAATGTCACTTAGCATGTTCTTCCACAAAGTTCTTCAATTATTGTAATCATACAAATAATCTGCAAGCGCTAAGATATTTTTAGTGCCGAATCCATTAAAAGTATCAAAGGCCTTTATGGTATCCAAGAACTGTTTTTGGGTGCCCTTTCATGAATTCTTTGTAACTCTTATTATTTTTCTTTTTTCAAGATCATTCTGTATTCTATATAGAATTTCACCTTTGTTTTGAAAGGTTTGAAGCTTGGCCTATTCAAAAGGTTTTAAAATGTCCAAGTTTAATTACTAACAAGAAAAGTAGTTTACTAAAAAAGTAGTTTTCACTAAAAGTATTCATTTCAACACACCTTACGGGCGTCCGAAATTTTATTTTCGAATATACAGTTGACACAACTCCTGAGAACTTCAAGACGTCTGGCACTGTTTGTAACTAAGCCTCTGTTATCGAGCCAAGATGGCGCTTGAGGTCCCATAGGCACAATTCTAGGCTGCTGAGGCTTAATTGCAGATAGTCTGAAAGATAAAGATTAAACAATCAATTTAAAAAAGTTCTCACAATTCACGTAAATCTAACCACACACACCTCATTATCACACAGAATATCACATAGCAAATACAGGGCGAGGCAAATAAAAGTGGCCCCGACGTAGAGATAAGAATACGTCAGAAATGTTGCAAAGTCATAAACCAATACAAAAGCAGGTTTGCTAACTGAAGCTATTTGAAGCAAGTTGCAAGAAGCTAGTTGAAATGAAATATAAACAAGGTTTGTAGAGCTGATAAAAAAAGTTTCTACCAGTTATTATTTCGATCGCTATTTATCCTAGAGAATCTAACCTTTTTGTTTTTGTTAACACAAATATTTCTAAATTGATTGCAAGACATAAAATTGCATTATGGGACGTCTTCATACAATACGAACCAAGATCTGAATTTTCCACTAGTCTATGAGTAGCTCTAATGTAAAGATAATCCGATCCAACCAATGCAAAAACAGGTTTCAGGCGGCTTCAAGAGTTTTTTTTGCCTAGCATTACAATGTATTCCTATCTCTAAACCGGGCCACTTTTGTTTGCCTCACCCTGCACAATGTTTTTAACCTAAAATAACTGCTAATCATCAGAGCATTATTGAGAGCAGGTTGCATTATTGTTGCTCTGGAGGTAAACAAGCAGGGCCGAATTCCTAAATAGGCTAAGTAGGAGTAGCCTAGAGCAGCAAACTTTTTGGGCGGCAAATTTTACGACTAATTTAAATGGCTTTAGGCATAAACAAAACTTGGAAGGATACAAATATTTTTTAAAAAAAAAAACAAATAATTTACATATTAATGCGTAAATCATAGACGTATATATTTGTACTAATATTTCGCAGCAAACATGGTCGCTGAGAAGACAATTGCACCCCTTTCTCCCGAATTTTGAAGTTGAAAGAAAAGTAGTAGAACACAGAATAATACCACATAGCAAACACAAAGTACATGCATGTTTTTAACCTAAAATAACTGCTTAAAAAACTTACATAAAATAACTCACTTAAACTTATGTTTCTGTTACTAAATATTGCAAATTTTCTGAAAAGGTCACTCACTTTGCCCTGAGTGACTGTTTTGACATTCCTGCATCAATAATTTCCTGCACAGCTTTCGAGTTGATTACGGGAAAGGTGGGCTGGTGGATCCTAGTAAAAGCTCCTTCGGTCGGTTTGGGAATTTTCTGAACATAGTCCTGGGGATTAGGATTTTCCTAAGAAAAGGTTCGTACATTTTATTGTATGACCAGCATAAAACGACAAATACATCAAAGGATTGTTTACAAGTAAATAAATTATTCGAAAAGATTGAAAAAAGAATATTCTAAACAAGATTCAATTCTTTTCAATTTTAATTGCATAAGTTCAGTATTAAAATAATGTTTATATTTTGTTACTATGATTGCTTTAAATGATTAAATATTGATATTACGTATTGTTTTAACTGTGTAAAATAACCTATAGACTTATAAATAATTCATAGTTACTCATTAAAATTTGTGTCGAAACATAAATTTGAATTTTGTTTTTTTCTGAAGAGCACTTTACCTTACGGTCTTCGGGTCATTTCTTTAAAAAAAAAAATTCAATAAAAAATTAACTTAGAACAATATGTTTTAAGTTAATTTTATCTTTCAATTTAACAATTTATTAATTAAAATGAAACATCTTTCTTAATATCTATATGTTTAACATACATTTAAATACAGGTGCTGAGCCAATTCTTGGATATGCTGTAACTCCATTGATGCGTTTTTAGACTCTGCTTTCAAAGTATCTTGCATTGTAGCATATATCTGAAAATATATATCAATCAATAAAACAGAACTATAAACTAAGTACATTACTTAACTCTTGAGACTTGAGCAAAATCCAACACGTATATTCTTAATCTAAACATACTTTTCATATAAATATCTGGTAAAAAGTTTGTTTTGCAAAGAAATTTTTAAAACAAATTATGTTTAACAGTTACTTAGGGATAAAGCTCTAGATTAGCGGTCGCCAGTCGCCAACTGGAGACTATTACATCGAAAGTGGCTACCTAAAAATCAAACCCCAGTCGCCAAATGTGGCGATCATAATTTTTCTTTTTTGTTTAACAAATAATTAATACTGAAGCTGCATTTCTAAAATAATAAAACGCTCCGATTCGATTCTGTCGGGAAGAAAGACTTGATGACAGTTGTTGCTCATCGGTGAAATTTTCCATCCTCCTCCATGTGACGTAAATGGAGCTGGGCGATGAAAATCTTAAATGCAAATTTGATTTTTAAATTTTGCTTTACGATTTCGGCAAACTACAGGTGATTGATTTACATCTGATTAAGATCTCAACTATTCATTTAAACAATTTTGATTTGTGAAAATTTCATGAACAATCGTGGGTCGTGGGCGTCGTCAAGAATTCTACGAAACTAATAGTAGTTGAACTGATTGTACATAAAATAATTTTCTCCTAACAATAATGGCCAATCACATAATACTACATATTTTGTATGATACTTTTTTTACTGTCAATCTTATCATATCAAAAATGTCATTAATAAAATTTTTATTTTTGTGGAAAATCGCACTTTCTTTTTGTCGTATATACTGAAATTTAAAACTGGCTACTAAAAATCGAAATGTGGCTACCATTTTTTTTCACTCTGGTAGCCACTGGCTACTATTAAAAATTCCCAGTCTAGAGCATTACTTAGGGACCACGCCTTAAACTCTAAAACTACAATTTTTTGTGTGCTATAAATGCAACAAAATGGCTGTATCACCTATTTGTAGTTAACAGATTATTTTAACATTGTTTTTAGTGCAAACTGCATTTAAAATTATCCACTAAGAGAACTTTATGAAAAAAAATTAATAATTTTTTTAAGAACTCTTAATATTGTATTGACCCTTGTTGAACTTCATTTTTATAAAGGAATATATAACTAATACCTGTAATCAAAGGGTGAAAACTGATATTTGGATATTCTTCTATCGGACCAGGTCAATTTTGGAACTAATTAACAATTGTTTGTGGGGGTTTTAAAAAATGTCCCCAAAGGGGGATGCCAGGTCCCAAGAGGATGAACTAAATACATTTACATTCACTTTACATTTTTTAATTATTACATAAACAATATATAATTTGAAAGAAGCAGTACCTCATCAAAAATATCACAGACTCTGGCACAACAGCCCATTACTGGGCCAGGGCCTGCCTTGCTCATTTCAGATTTTTGTGACCTAAGGCTCTGGGATGCTATACTTCCCACCACCCTTATTTGAAACACTTTAGGGATGGAAACCTAAAACCTTTTTTTTTTTTTTGCCCTCATTTTTACCGAAAAACCGGTATTTTCATAAGGCTGGTCTTAACTGGAAAACGGTTTCCTGCAGGGAAAACCGAAAATCCAGTTTTTGAAAGTTTTTTCTTAAAAAACCGCCATCCCTACCATTTCTTATTTGGTTGCCGGCGACTATAGGCATATGTCCCTGTATTGTGGTCAGCTTCATGCGGAACCCCCAGTGCTTAGTTACCAAGCATGCTTTGTACCCTTTTTATCGACCCACTCAAGGGGTGAAAGGAACCTAGCCCAATCCGGGATTTGATCCCCGGACCTGTAGGGTGGCAATGCACTACCACTAAGCCACTAGGCCTTAAACTAAATATGTCACATAAACAATATATAATTTGAAAGTAGTAGTACCTCATCAAAAATATCACAGACTCTGTAAGGAGGACCTCTTTCGGAGACATAAGTATTGAAGAACATGCAATCCAGAACTTTGATAACGAAGTCACAGTCTGAAAATGCCTGCTGACCAAGGAAAGCAGCCTGGAATGTAGAGAGCATTTGCTTTAATAACTGAATCAACTTGCAAAAATATACAATTTAACAAGTACTATTACATTCTGACAAGAACATGAAGCTACCTTAAAGTTGTGGGTTTTGTAAAAATTAGCACTTGTGTAGCTAAAAACACTCCATAAAATATGCCAGGTTATCATTACAAAGGTGTGGAAGGATACTGCATTTTTATAAGTGTACCATATCAATCCAACGTTTATAAGACCATTAAATTATTTGTAATTATGAGGTTTGAAAATTTAATTAGTAGTACCCAATACATTTTATATAAAAAAAATGTGACTAATGATAATTTATTAATTCTAAAATTTTGAAACAGTCAACTCTTTGGATTTAACCGGACAATAATTAAATAGTTTTAAAATATTGTCTTGATTTCTGGCATAAATGTAAAAATTACTGAATTTTTGTATGGTTTTGAATTATCGTTGCACTAGTATTTTAGAACCATAGTCAAGTGACGAACCGACGCCCGAGCAGGCACCCAACGCAACCGTTAAGAGTGACATCGTATGCAGCGTTGGGACTTTGGAGCATATTTTAACATGCACTCCCTCTACAGGGAGTATTATTCGTCGGACATTTTTGGCTGCACACTCTGTTTATACGTCGGCAGTTATTTTGCCAATACCCAGACCCGAACCTGGGACCTTTCACATGCTAGGCGACTGCCTAACCGACTGGGCTCCCTAGCCCCCACTGAATTTTCAAAGTGATAAACAATAAACTCTTGTCCATTGTTGCAACAAAATGGTGAAAATATTGCTAATGCAAGTTTTAAACCAGAGAGCCGGCACGTATGTTTATTCTCTAGCACAAAACAACCACAAATTTGGATAAGCAGGATTCTGCTCAATTCAATAGTTAAAAATTCACCTTGTGAAATGCAATAAAGGGTTTGGGATGAATCCGGATGATGGTGAGACAAGACCGGTATCCCTGGAGGAGCTGGGCAAAAGCACGCAGGAAGATAGCCCGGATTTCCTTGTCCTGAAAAAAAAAGGTTACATCATCAATATTTATTAGGTTTTCTTTTTAAATTGCAATAAGTCAGGGGTTCCCCCGGGGAAATTTCCGAACGCAGGGAAATTTCAGTTGGTAAGTTTAAGTGATGTGAGCAACATGATGCTATTAATAGCTTCTGTATACATAAGAAGTGAGCACGCAGACATATTACTCATTATTTTAAACATTAAGTTTAATTTAAAGAAAAGAATATTTAATTAAGTTCTGGATCGGATGTAAAACGTAGTACCCTTTGATCTTCCGGCAAGCTCTGGTATTTTTGATGCCAATTGTTGCCAGTTACTTGTGTAAAAGGGTGTTTCCTGAACTCTCGTACATAAAAAATAAATATTGAAGCAGAATATTACGAACGTTGAAGGGGACTTAAGACCAAAGATACAGTCCATTACTCCTAAAGTTGATATTTTAATCACAGGCAATCAACAAGTTTTGCGCAAAAGACTATAAAAGTATATTTTGTATGATGATTAACCTTTTGCTGAGTTTGTCCAATTTTTTTTTTTTATGTTCTTAGACCTATAGGTCATAAATAAAACTGTAAATTAATACCATTTTAATATATTTATTTTCTTTATTATATGTATGTTATTAATCATCTTAATATTTAATGGTTGGATATTTCTTTTCTCAGATGTTTAATTCAAAAAAACCTTTGAACACTTTTAGAAGAGTAATAATTTTATTATAAGAGAGATAATTTTATTAAAATATTTAGGTTTAGTGGTATGCAGGTACAAAAAGGTTGAGAACCCTTGCAATAAGTTATTTAAATTACTAATATGCATGCAAATCACAAATATAACAATTGAAACCATGAGAAAAAGGATATGCATGACTTGGTACTCTAGGACTCAAATAGGTAACAGGGAACATAATATTCATTAAAAAATCGATTTTGAGATTTTGAAATTTTCTAATAGCCCCGTTTCTTCTCTTTAAAATGTTATGTAACACTTTACAATCAGTGCATTAGGATTAATATGTTTTTGCGATATCGCGGAAGTCACTTTATGTTTAACACTTTCCTTACTGAAACGCCCGAACAACTAAAGATTCGATAATGTTATTCCTATCAAATATTACGAGGAAGCAAAGAATATTCGTAGCGAAAAAGTTAAGGTAAGAAAGGTTTAACTTTGAAGTCAATTTTCTCAAAACGAAGATTTTAAGCACGTAGGTACACTTTTCTCCTATCCTATTTTAATTTCATGCTTGAAATTTTGCATGATGTTTTTTGTATGTCTGTTTAACACAGTGAACCAAAAATATTGCAAAAATATATAATTTTTAAAAAAATATAGGGTTTTTTTGTAACTGGAAAAGTGTATAAATCGGGCACCAATTTTGCTAAAGGTAACAAAATTTTAAAGTTTATGGTATTCTTAAAACTTGAGGTTCATTACACTTACTGAACAGTTTTTTATTTATATATTAAATTATTTGAGCTTACATACATTACTTTCAGAGAAAAATGTACTGGCAGAAACGTAGTTTCATAAAATTCAAATTTTCAAGCATTTTTAAATGTAAGTTTTTTTTTAACTATTAAAATAGAATTCCTTAAATATTTTTATAAATATGTATTTATAATAGTTCAATGAATTAAACCTAAAAAGAATTTTATGAATTCGTCAAAAATAAAAAATTATATTAGTTTCATTGACTGATAAATTTTAGTGTTTTTCTCTACGAGATGTTCCCTGTACCCTTAACTTTTTCGCTACGAATATTCTTTGCTTCCTCGTAATATTTGATAGGAATAACATTATCGAATCTTTAGTTGTTCGGGCGTTTCAGTAAGGAAAGTGTTAAACATAAAGTGACTTCCGCGATATCGCAAAAATATATTAATCCTAATGCACTGATTGTAAAGTGTTACATATCATTTTAAAGAGAAGAAACGGGGCTAAAATCTCAAAATCGATTTTTTAATGAATATTATGTTCCCTGTTACCTTAATATTTTTTAGGGACATATTATAATAGATTCAGTTGTAACTGAGATGTTTAGATAATGCAGTTTTCTAAAAAATGAAGAACAAAGACTACAAAACGAACAACAAAAGAAAATAGAAGCAAAAGAAATTGCTCTGAAAACATATTGTCTAAAATTATATTACAATTAAAAAAAATTGTTACATAAAACTGAAATAATAATTATCACCAAAATCAATATGATTCTAAAAGGACCAAATCGAAAACCGTTCCCACTTATGACTCAAAGTATGCCCAATGTTTACACTTAATAAAAATAATTGTACTTAAGAAGAAAGGAATTTTTATTATACTTACAAGCATATTGGGCTGGGAAGGTTTTATTTGATTAGGGGGAAATGCATCATCAGCTGATCTTAGTTCAGGTCGTAGAACCTTTTAAAGAAAACAGATTACAACAAATGAATCATAATTATTTTCAAATCAAACAAAGAGTATCCACTGCAATAATTTCTACACACACTATTAAACCTTGTCTACATAGAATGGGAGCCTCAAAAGCATTTTCCTCCCACATCCTTGCATGTGGTTTACTTCGAAACGGTGTGAGCGTCTTTTTTCTACACCCTTCTTTGGTTTAAAATGTTTGGACTGTTAACCTCACAACAGAACCTCAAATGCGTTAGGTTTAGAAAAATGATGCTCCCCCGTTTCCTAGAAAACCAACCAAAGGGATAGGGAAAGAAAGTCTTTTCGAGGCTCCCATAGTAAATAAACTAAATTTAGTTTAGGTTTAGTCAAATTTATTGAAAAAATAATCTTATATGAAATAAAACTAAATGTTTGAAAGACACAAGCTGTTTTTCTTTTTAAAAAACTTCTTAAAATCTATCTTTTAGTATATTATGGCAAGGACCATGCGCATTTTTAAAAAATACAAAATTTTCAACTTAATAAAGACTACAAGAGGTAATATCAGAAAATAATAAATAAGATTAATCTGATATTCTTCCATATTAGCAGTGTAAATATTTTTATTTTGCTTCAAGACAATCCTTAAAGTTGGCTGCTAAATACAAATTGGTCAACATTTATTTTACAGGAGAGAAAAAAATATTAAGTTTAGTAACCAACTTTAATTGATTTTGCTCTTTCATACTTAATCTTGCACAAACGACAATAGTTATAAATTGCACTACATGCAGGTGGTTACAAAATCCTAGAAAAGAAGTTCCCTGATATTTCTATGATTTCCCTGATACTTTCACAAAAATTTCCAGATTTTTCAATTACCTAGAAAACATGCAATACACACAACTCAATGCAGCACAAAAAATTTAATCCACACATCGTTGGAATAAAGATTTTTAGGATTATGGGCCTACCTAAACTTTTCTAGATTTCCGAAAATCTGATAAGTTTAGTGGAATCATGTGATCAGAGAATCATGTTATAACATGATTCGTGAAAGAGATTGATCCTTCCTCCAAGATTGGTCCTTTAGACAAATCGGATTGGAAAAATTCCATGAGAATTTCCTGATATTTCCAGAATTAAAAAGTTCCCTGAGAATTCCCTGATTTCCAGATTCTTGTACCACCCTAAACTCTCTAATTCAGTGACTGTTGCAATGCTTACCCCACACATATGAGAATAGAGTTGAGAATGCAGGGGCTCGGGAAGTCGAGATACACTTATACATTCAGGAACTGCTAGGGATCCACCATCCAAATCTACAACAATTACATCTAACTGAAAAGAAACAAGAAATTAGATTTATATGTGTCATTATTTGTTAATCAATTATAAAGAAATTTGTTTTATATAAAATGTAATTATAATTTTTAAAGTAATAAAAATTATAAAATAATGTTGAATATAACAAGACAATTTCAGTTTCTGTTTTAATGTGTTTACGATAATAGCTAGAATAATATTTTTGGAAAACAATTTTTTTAATATTTAATTTTGTTTTGTCTATTGTATTTCTAACAAAAACAATAAAATTTTTAAAAAAGCAACTAGGTTCCAAACTTAGACACATATTTAAAAAGCAGAGAGATAAGCCTTTAAAACAAAATCTAAAAGAACACAACCATAAAAATATCAATAAATCAATAATTTACATTTTTAAAAAAAATTACTTTGGGGAGCTGACCCTATTGGACATTTCCCTTCTTGCAGCCCAATAAAGCATAGCCTTTGATTCAAGTTGACACAAGTTAAAAAATTACAAACATTGGCCAGAAAAGCACAATTTGTCAAATGATTGAAATCCATTAAGAGGACTCCCTTGAAATTCCACATCTTGAAAATCGTAATGTTATTCCTAAGGAAAACATTCGCAAGTCAATTACCGCCACAGTTTTAATACAAGGTGACTAATTTCTTGTATCATTGTAAAGAGCGAAAGGAGTAGATTTTGTAAAATTAATTTGTTTTGGGAAAATCACGTATTTAGTATTTTTAGTAGTTTTTTTAAGTCAGAACTTATTGTGTACTCCATTTTTTACTTACTTCAAAAAATTATTAAAAATACTAAATATGTGATTTTCACAAAACAAATTAAATTTACAAAATCTACTCCTTTCGCTCTTTACAATGATACAAGAAATTAGTCACCTTTTATTAAAATTGTGGCGGTAATTGACTTGCGAATGTTTTCCATAGGAACAACATTACGATTTTCAAGATGTGGAATTCCAAGGGAGTCCTCTTAAAGTTCCAGTACAGCAGAGTGGGCAGTCAGGCACCCCCAAAACACCAATACGGTGGAGATGTCCCTGAAGATAGTCATGACCAGTTATTGATCTGAAGTTAGCAGAAAAAGCCTGTCTGGAGAGGTTCATAGGAAGAGGGGTTTTTAATAGGCTAACCCATGATTTCCAAAAAATATATACTAAAATACACAAACGGTCATTAAATACTTACCAAATCTAGAACTTCACCTTTTAAAGAGGAGTGAACACCCATGATGAAAGGAGTCGGAGTGCTCAACACTTCAATTAAGGCTGAGGGTAACAGGGGGATATATACATGACTGAAAAGAAAATTCTGTTTAAATAAAAAATATCTTGTATCCTATCAAGTTTTCTAAACCTCTTAAGACCCAAACAAAATCCTACACCTATATTCCTTATCTAAACATACTCTTCATACAAATATATGCTATAAAATAAGTTTTTCAAAGAATTTTTTTAAAAAAATAACATTTAAAGTTACTTAAGGACATGCCTTAAACTACACTGCTCAAAACAATTAGGGGAGCACTTTTTAATTCCAACTTTAACTTCACTCCCAACTTTTTAATTTTTATCCTATAAATTTAAAATTTGTTAAATTGGTTCACTATGCATTCGAAATGAAATAGTAGAAAACAGGAGAAAAAATCTTAAGTTTTTAATACCTAAATTTAAAGGGAGGAAATGGAATAATAACTTTTTAATAAATTATAACAATAATTATTTTAAAACTTTTTTTGTTAAAAATAGTTGATATATATTTTTAAACATCTAAAAAATGCAAGCTTGAAAAATTTAGGGTCAATTTATTTTCTAAAACTGTTTAAAAGTGAAATTTATTTTACCATATTTTTCATATTATCATTAATATAAAAAAAAATATTAATTTCTTCAAAATACGTTATTCTTCCATCTAACAATGTATCTAACGATACATAAGTGGCGAATTTAACTTAGTCAGAAAAAAATCACAAGCTGATGATTCCCAATGGAATCATTGGAAGCGAAAGCGTTTAAAACATGTGCTCCCCTAATTGTTTTGAGCAGTGTATAAAAATGCAAAGGGAGCCCAAGAAGTTTTAAATTTATGGGTCTTTTAGTGTTTTAAGTTCTGAGGAAACAGAGATATTTAATAATCCTCACCATTTGGAGTTCAGCAACTTAAATGTTACACATACAATGAGTTTTAATGAATGAATATATTAGGAAAAATAAAAATATTTTTGCTACAATGTATCCAACAAACCTATATTTGAAAGGGTACATCAAGGCAGTGACTGCGTGGCAAGCGTCTGTAAGGCGAGAGTAGCTACTGGAATGAAAGAGAATTTTGTGCTCGGTCATGGCAGCACAGAACAGGGTGACTACGTTATGTATACCTGCAATTAAAGAACTTTGAATACATAGGAGATAATGGAAAATTAGTTGTAAGGTCTGGCTCAGCTTTAGTTTAATCAAATGCTGGTTTGTAAATGTAAAACTTGTATTGATAAAAATAAATGAGCAGAACAGCCAACACTTGGCAATACTAGATTTTTAAACTACTTTTTAAATATCTTTCAATGTACCAATTCCTGGATTTTCAAAGGGTGAAAAATTAAACATTCTCTTGGAATCCGGTATAAGAAAAATGGTTATTACCAAGTTAATTCTTTAGAATTAGCAGATTGGTTGACGGTATTAACGTTGAAATCACAATTACACGCGCAATTCTGACTTACCTAATTCTTCAAACAGTTGAAAAACAGTAGTACCAGTAACCAGTAAAGTAGAACTCAACGGTGGTTGAAGAGCTTGCCTATCGGTAGCACCAATCGTAAACCTTACTTGTGGTCCGCCTACATAAAAAAACATATGTGAGATTGCGGGCATATAAAATAAACATGATTTTTTATTTAAAGACTTTAGATAGTTTATCCTCTTCACTCCTGAAGAAAATCATATGCATATATTACTTATATAAATACATTTTTCAAACAATTATTTTGCAAGTAATGTTTTCAAAAACAAGCATTTAATATTTTGCTGAGGGTCAGGTCAATTTTGTGGAATTTGAAGTTTTAAGGTTAAAAATACTGAATGAATATACGTGAACCTCTAAAGGGAGAAGGTAAAATAAAAAAAATTATATTCATATGCATTAATTAGTATGTTAAAAAACATTTACGCACAATAAGATATAAACTTTTAATGTTCAATTGTGTTTGTTGGTATTTTAGGGCAAGTACAGAAACTATTAGAAAAAGAAGAGTAGATTACCAGGTGGTGGAACTTGAACACAGCCTAATATGTTTCCAATCAGTGTTTCCATTTGTGCATTAATATTATCTATATATACAGTATAAATGATTCCTAGACAATTCTGAAAAGAAAATTTTAAAAATGAATACCATGATGGAAAAAAAATTTAATAGATATCCAACAAATCTTAAATAATACTAAATTTAGATAAAATTTCTATTTTCAAATTGATTTTTAAAACTTAGAGGTTATAGGAGGGAGATGGAACAATAAGGAACATTGTCTTTTTGCACTTGTACCCCATTCTTTATATCACAAGTAAAATTGGGAATTGTTAATCGTCCTGATAGAAAATAACAATCTAGTCGTTTATAAAGATTCTTTTAAGTGAACAGAACCCAGGTGAAATGCAACAGGGCCTGTGGTGCTAATAATTATTATTGATCATTGCAAATGACTAGTTTAACCCATGGCATGGACCCTAGTAACCTTCCAGAAATACACACTTATCGACTCTGAAAAGCTGAACCCAGGACTAGGCTTTTGTTATCCAAAACAGGACAACATCATGAGAGTTGACATGGTAACAAGTACAGAACTGTGCAACACAAATGGCTTATTTAATAATAGTTCTTATCCTAAACACAGAGAAGTAACCAAGCTTGAAAATCTAGACCGGACACTTTCGGAGCAAACATGATGAAATGATGCTGTAACAGCAACCTAGTTGATCTGTTTATGGTTCTTAACACAACTATTTAACTATCTGATTTTAAGACTTGCACTAACAAATAGGCCAGTACAACATAAAGGATTTATTTCACATTAACTCTTTCCACTTTCAAAGGAAGGAACATTTGGCAATCCAGAAATATAAGCTTGTCTTGTAAGGGAAAACGCAAAAAAGAATCATGACTGGAAGACTTTGAGGTGGTCTTTCTACCCCACCGCAAAAGATGCAACGTCAACATTGAATGCAAGAGCAAAGTGCGAACGCTTAACTTTTACTGTTCACCTTTCAAAGTATCAAATTGTAAGCCCAGTAATTACAGGCATCCGCCGAACATGTATGAAACAAAGAGTTTCGAAATAAATCATGTTGACAGCCAAGCAGGTTAGTAGTACCCCTCAGTACAAACTGAGTGTGTTGCCTGAATGGGTTCTACAAAACAAAGACTTTTTGCAGAGTCCTTTCCCATGATGAGAGGGGACACGTTCATTCTTGAACTACCCTTATTTCTGTCAGTAGCCACCGAAGAAAGGCCACCTGGTAATTTTTATTTGAGTAAGTTAATCTCACTCCTTGTACCTTTTCATTAAATGAACCCGTCCTGAATGACGATTGTGCCCTCAGTTTTGTGTGATGTGATGCGCCATAGCTGTATAACATACTTTTTCAGAACGATTCAGCTTTACCTATACATCTCTTTGTATCAGTGTTTGTGTGAGTTTTCTTTTAATTACTTAATGTCTAATTATTAAAACTATTTACTATTGGTCCATCTGTGCTAAACTGTATGGTCCCCCTAGTCTAATAGTTTGCAGACGTAGTCTTTCTTAGCCGATTTTGAGGGTACAGGATTAAAGGTCCTCACCCGAAACGTAGGAAAGTAGTCGAGCCTGGACACCAAGACCAGGCACTTGGGGGCGTACATGATGGAATGATGCTGTACCAGCCCCCCAGCCGACTCCACTGTTTCTTCTTCGCCCTCTTCATCGGGAGGTTTGCTGGGTGTGATGGCAACGGGCTCGTTGAAGGACAGACACGCGCAGTAGTGTCGGTTGGCGTCGATGTCCGTGAGGACAGACACAAAGAACGTCGGCTGCTGGCGGACTGTCGAGAGGTTCCAACCTTGGGGTTGGCAAAACTAGAAGAAAAGAGGAAAATTAGTTTGGTTGGAATAATGTTTTTTTTTATTAGTTTGGGGAACTTGCCTTATAGAATCTATTTTTGCATATTGACATTCAATTGAATTGCTTAGTGGAAGAATGTGCTAAGTCACAAAAAAAGTGAAAAGAGGAAAATGAGCTTTAATGTTTTTAGTTTGCACTCGGATCTGTTGAAAATGATATTTGCAAAACCGTAAAAAAAATATACATAACTTTTAGTTTATTATGAAAAAAAGTATAACTTGTTATCGCTAGTTAAGTAGGTAATATCTTTATTTATGCAAAAATCCCAATTTTTTCAAAAATGTCACTTAGCACATTCTTCCACTAAGGTCTTCAATTGTAATTGTTGGTGTGTAAAATATAAAACATTTGGGGCAACGAGGCACAATCTGTCTAATGATTAAACTTCCAAGATGAGCTTGTTGAGCACAGTGGTCAGTCAGGCAGCCGAGAAACACCAATTGGGTGCAGATGCCTATGAAGACAGCCATATTCCAACAAAACATTAGCTAGGAATGTGATTGCAATTCTTTACAATAAAAACTAGGGTTACTGGAATATCTGCGTATGAAGGTTGCGACATGATGCTCTCACCTGATTGGCTGGAGCATAGCCATGCTCCAGAGATACGGCGCTGTTATTTTTTCCCGTAGACATTACACAGTGACTCAGTGAAGCTCTAATAAATTGCATCTAAATGATATAATCAAAGGAACGTAACCACTATTTGTTATTGATTTTGTTTTCAATGATCTATATTCTTCAATATTTATTCTTTTTTGGATTAAAATTTTTAACGGTAAAGCTGTAATCCATGTTTTAATACCGGCGTGTCATTGCTATGGAATACAAAAGTTGTTTAAACTCGGGAAAAATGTAAAAAGCTTTACTTTTTAATCTTTGCATTGTAAATTAAACATCATGTGGACTATTACATTTCTAAAAATAGTATTTTTTATCATTATACTACCAGAAAATGCCATTTTTAATGTTGAAGCTAACAGAGGGTATTTGGCATGTCTTTGGCATGTGTTGGCGGAACAATAGTTGGCGGGGTAACGTAAACAAACCGCAAATCAAAGTCAATGCTTACTTGAAAGTTGAAAACATTCTTATTTCTTCCAAACTAAGCAACAACATAATGTTTATATGTGTAAAACTGGAAAAATAACTAGTTTTGTTTTATTGGCGAGTTTGGCTGAGCGATAACGATTTTAGCATGGCACACCTGCTAAGCTCCTTGTCGTTACCCTGTACAGCACACAGTGTATTGAAGGTACCCTAATAAAAACCAATAAGAGATTCCCCTCCCCCTACCCCACAAAACAAGCCTGATTTATGTATGAAAGTGTTTGTTACTCTATATAAAAAGGTTAAACATTATACGACTTATGACTTGAGTTGGGGGCCCTGTTCGGGCCAAGCACCGCTGGTCTATTGTACTAAAAAACATTATACAATGAAGCATTTCTTTAATTTTACAAAAAGGATGTTCAACTACCAAGTTTTAGTCACTATTTTTACTATGCGAGCCTCGAAAAGACTCTTTCCCAACAACCCTTCGCTTGGTTTCCTAGGAAACGAGGGGAGCATGGCCTTTCTAAACCTAACGCGTTTGAGGTTCTGTTGTGAAGTTAACAATCCAAACAGTTCAAACCCAAGTAGGATTGGGAGAAACATATTAATACCATTTTGAAGAAAACCAAATGCAGGGATAGGGGAGGAAAATGCTTTGGAGGCTCGCATCTAGACTATAGAAAAGGTACAGTACAAGAAAATTAAAGTACAATATATGAAATTAATATTTTATCCTGCAAATACGCATTTAGGGTAACGCTATACATAGAAATAACAAGTTGGATAAAAATTATACATAGAAAAATCTAAGTACTTACAAGTTCAATACCATCAATAAAAGGTGTATCATTCCAATCTTGTTCAGGAAACCTTTGGAGAACTTTGCCAGAACTGAGCCCACTTCCTAAAATTTGAGCAGAATTTTTAGGTACTGCAAACTCAAAATGTAGAGAAATTTTATCAATAAATTTATTTACTATAACTGTACAATGAGTAAGTTCAATTAATTTATTTTATAGGTATTTCCTTAACAGAAGAAAATAGTTCAGGTAAATTTTATATAATTAATATATGAAGCTCAAAGGTTAAACGTTTTCTATCAGTTCTTAAACTTGATCGTGTATAAGTGAAGTATTTTAACACTATATGGTGTGTATTGACTGTGTTACGGCTCAATGAAGACCAAAGAAATTGGCAACAAGGAGCATTATCGAATAATAAGGACATTTATTTATTGATTGTACAAAGTTAAAAATATGGTTATAATTGGTTAGTCAAAGTTGTAAAGTAATTTTGTGATAACGATCATGACAAATATGATTTTGCAATTATGAATGATTCTCTTACTTTAAAGAAAAATTTAAAAAATAGTTCAGTTTTTAATTGCAAGCATTCAAATTTATTTAATTCACAATTTATGCATAAGAGTTCTTAAAGAATATTAATAGATTGGCGGCAGACAAGTTGAAAACAACAAACGTTATCACTTAAAACTTGTGTGCAATACATTTATTTTGTAAACAAACTAAAACCTTATACAGAAAAAAAGTATCTTAATTGGAATAGATATGTTTTAATAGCTAGTTATGTGACTTTTCTTTATCTGATCTGAAAATTTTTCCTGAAACAGATAAAAAACAATTAGCCAAATACATTTGTATTTTAGTGTTCGGGGAAATTTATTAATTTAAGGAAAAGAGTAGATGCCTCTTAAATTGATCACTTTATCAGAAAATACATCCTTAAACACAAAAGTAAACAAAAAAGCAGGTACCCTTTAATAAAGAAAAAAAAACATACATAGCACCTTTAATTTTTCAAAACTTGTCAATTTAAACTTTTTTGATGTAAACAAATAGTTAGAATAGTATTATTGGATCGATCTAAACGCTTTATTTTTGAAATGAGGAAAAAACCCCAGTTGTCCTTGTTGCATAAACAAACAGTTTTTGCAACAAGTGAAGCTGAAACTCTTCAGATTTTTTAAAAGTGTTCATTTTCGGCTATCTCGGAAATCCTAATACCGCCCCAGTCAAGCAAAATTAAACATTTTCAAGGGAGAGGATAACACAGAAGCATCGAACCCAGAACTATGGGTGTGTGAGTCATATTTGCATTCATAAACAAATTGAAGCATGCCAAACAAACGGCAGGATAAGTTTCAGATCGACTTACGTTCTTTGTCGTGGTCGAAGCCGACTACAACAAAATAGTCGGCTAGGCGTGACATTCTTCCCACGCAGAGCAAAAATATGTAACTCCCAACATAATCATTATGAAACCTCCATCTTTTTTAAAAGAATTACCACTTCATTTGACATCCGACTCCCATGCATGCTTCTCGAGCAGACTGTTGGTTGGTTGGTAGACATATATTTTCAGGCTTGTGTGCTTGGTCGCAAGGACCCGCTTTATAAACCATCGTCAAGTAGGACAACACAAGTTACACACAAACACGTATGATAGATGTTGCCATCTGTCTCCACCTCCACAATTTAGACATGTCCCTGAAGGGGAGGGAAATTTTCTCCAGGAACCTGTACCCATGGTGAACTGCGCAATGACCGATCACAGGACTTTCGGACCTAACAGATTTTACGAGCACGTACTCCGCATATACTCGGTAGGTCTTCAGTGGCACCGGGACTCGATCTCTCAACCTTCCGATCTTGAGACTAAGATCTTGACCACTAGGCTCCCTACAGCCCAAGCAGACTGTTTTTTTTTTAAAACAGGAAAAAGAATCGACTAAGCACATGATCAAATTTTCCTATTCCGTTATTGTAGTTTTTATTTTTAACACTAGATTGCGCTTTAGTATTCTCTAACTCTATGAGGTAATTTGATGGCTCACGTGGAATACTGTAGCATAAGAAAATCGCTATAAAAATACTAGTACTACCTCAATTATCTTATTTATTTTGAATTATTTTGTTCTATCATGGTGCGAAAATCATTGTCACGTAGGACCTCGAGCAGAGCACCAAACAAAGGAAATCAGGAATGAAAGCTGGAAGAGAAAATATAACCTGAAACAAGCCAGTACTGAAAAAGAGAAGTATAGACAAAAAGTCAGTTGTGCTTTCCAAAATTTCTAAATTTTTTAAAGTCGATGTCATGTTTTGTTTCGATGTCAATTCTGCGTAGAAGTGCAAAATAACCAAAAGAATCCATACAGTCTACTTCGTTCACCTCAGTAAAACTTGAGTGAAATGCAGCTTTCGATTAAAAAAAATTGATAGTCACAATTCAAATTAGGGATTGGGTTTGATTAACCTATTCAAGCCTATCATTAACATTTTTTTAAAAACTGTTCCTATTCTTTGGGATTTTGACGATTTTGTAACGGGTCTTCAAAAATAACTTATATATGCAGTCACTGCACATAGAAGTCAGTTTAGAAATCTTCATCAAAATTCGACTGCTGTTTAGATTTTTTTTTTTAAATACAAAGCCGGCACACAAAACTTTTGACGCCTTGGATGCTTTGGGACACAAGATTGATTTCAACCTACTCTGAAAATTTTATGGATCCCAAGTCGTACGTGATTTTTAATCAACATCTCATCAACAATTAAACAACATTTTAATTTGATACCATTTTTATAGGCCTCAACAGCTTTTAGTTTTCAAAAGAGTAATAAGCTTTAGCTGTGGACCTGATAGGGACCTACCCAAGCTTTTACACATTTTCCTCACTATTCTCGGTCTTATGACAAATGAAAATCGAGAACAAAAAGTTTCTCTGATGTATAGTAAAATATAATATATAATTTAAGGTCGATACAAATGCTTTTAAACCAACAGCGATGGATGATCATTAAATTACAGCTAATAATATAACTAAATGCCGTATTTTATAATTACAGAAAAAAAAGGTCAACTAAATGCCTTTTTATGTTGTTTACTTTTAAATTTCTAAATACTAGTGTCAATGAGGACAAATGAGGACCTTTCACACATTTTTAGCTTCCACACTACGTTTACAACGTAAAAAGTGGAAGGTTTTTAAAATCGTGCAGTCCGTCCGTCCGTCTGTCCGTCACCCACTTTCACAGAAGGAACCAAAAGTCTCACAAACAAGTGGGATACATCATTTTGAAGCAAAAAATCAGTTTAGGCTACACTCCAAATTTCATTAAAAAAATTTAATTAGAAGTTTATTTAAAATATAAATAACTAAAAATTTAATCTACATTGAAATTACAAGAAAATTCCATTTTTATTCAATATTTTCACTGTTGCCATGCATCAAACGTACGAGAAACTTTATTTAAAATGAAAATAAATTCTTGAAAAAAATATTTATTTTTGTGTAATAATTCAATTTGGATTGTTGTAATAGCACAAAGTTATTTTGAAGGTCCATTATATATGAATGAAGAAATATGCATAAAAAATTCTAAATTTGCATAAAACATATGCAAATTTTCGCTTTTATTTTTAAAGCATTAATTTTACAAATTTATTTTTTGAAATGTAAACTTGTGACTGCAAAGAGATATTTATTAAAAATCCATCACTATTCTTCTAAGTTCAAAAAAATTAGCAAACGATAAAGATTAATTATTAAATCTGCAAAAGAAGATTAAAGAAAATTATTAATTTTGGCTTATAAAAGTTTGAATTAGAACTAGCCAAAGGCCCTGTTTGGCGAATTTCTTTTTGAGGTGTTAGTGTGTTTCCTGTTGAGCGTAAAATGTTGTGTGGAAGCGGTGTAAGTGACAGATTCTGTAACAAACCAACTTGCTTGTTAAAAAAAAATTAAACAGAGAAGCAAGAGGTCATTTCATTTCAAATTAACTAATAGTGAATAGTTGAACCTTGACACAATAGAAGTGAATGGAGTTTTGAGGAAATTGATACTCATACTAAAAATAAATCAAAATTTCAAATTTTCTAACCCCAAAAATTGATAAATTTTGGCAGTACTTGGAACAGCTGTAAATAAAAAATAATAATAATTTTTAAAAAAAATTACCACTAGAGCATTTTTTTTTTTTTTTTTTTTTTTTTTGCATTATCTTCCGATTATACTATGCTCTTTACGCAGACTCGTTCTTTCAAATCTTTCAGCAATCCTTTTTTAATTATATTATGTATTGGAAGAAAAAAAACCAAGTTTCAGAAAAAAACTTTTTATAAAACAAAAAATTATTTTTTTGAGAACTTTACAAGGGAAAAAAATAAACTTTTCTTTTATAAATCGTTTTATTAAATATTTAAATTACACTATTTACAAAAACGTAGCAATAACGAATATTGGATGATGTTGGTCATGTAAGTAACTAATATCTAACCAGTGGGTAATTTATAGTTGCTTAAACCCAAACTTGGTAAATATCCTAAATCTTAGTAACATTTTTTTAAAAAAATTGTTCTTATGTTCCTAAATTAATTTCGATTAAACCTATTTCAGCATAATAGGCACTTAATTAAAGGATTTTAAAGAGCTTTAATTGGATTTGAATTTTATAGACATGAAATGTCAGAAAATTTTAAATTTATGGTCAGGAGGTATTAATAATTTGGTTTTTTTTGCCTGAAAATTTAAATAACTAAAATAAAGACTGTTTATGAAAAAAAGTATATAATTTAAATAAATCCCTATATATTTTCAGGTCTTGAGTGACAGTACGAGAAATGCTGAATGAAAATAATTTCTTTTCGAACCCAGATTGGTGAATAAATACCTCGTGGGCAGGGCCCGACCATGACCAGTTGGGGCCCAAGGCCAAGATACTTTCAGGGGCCCCTTACCGAATGCATATGCATGGCCAACGAAAGACTAACGGTACAAAACACCATTTTAACGATGGTTTGGTATATTTGAACAAACTCACTCTGGGCTACTAACAATTCTAAACTATGATTTAAAATTACTTTTATGTAAAAAATATGTTTTCATAACTTTTGTAAAACAAAATGCATAGGTTTACAGCCAGTTTTGGGGGCCCCCTAAAATCAGGGGCCCAAGGCCCAGGCCTTGTAGGCCTATTCAATGATCAGGGCCTGCTCGTGGTGGGAACAAAGCAGCTGTAAAAATAATACCGAAGACGCCATCTCCTTGGTAATGTTCAAATAGGTTTGTTTCATCGACATTAGATGGCAGCACCAAACTGGTGTTGAACTGATCAAACCTTCTACAATCAGTCGATTTTACATTCTTGCAATTTTTCATGATTCCATAAATTAAAACAATAGACTTGTGTAGAAACAGTTTCGAAAGTTAGGATACTAAATATTAGTTTTATTTCAAAATTGTAAAGTGCTCGTTTCAAGTTATTAACTTAAATTGTAAAGTTGAATGCCATATAAAATGGCCAAATGGAAAAGACAACGCATGAGCTCATCGAAGAAGAAACCTTTATTTTTATCTTTGGTTTGGTTGAACTTGCTTGAATTCCAAACGAAAATTGTTTTTAATATTCAAAAAGAATTTAAATTAGTTTCATTATGAAATGGCAATGAACCGTTTGTTTGTTTTAATAACGAAGGGGGTTTGAGCAGTGTGCTAAAGAACACCGATTCACCTGGAAGTGCTCAAACAATTTTTGGCTTCCCTGGATCTGGCAGCAATTGTTTGCATAATTTGCACTTTGTGCTTTCATTGTAAAGTTTGAGCACAGAATATGTGGTTTGAGCACAGCAAATTCTCTGTTCTCTGAATTCTCTGTTCAACAGCTCAAGCTTCTTATCAATGAGCATTGAGCTTGGATTGGAGGAAGAACAGACAGTCGCTTCCTGAGCGAGTTATTATTGTTTTGTTGTTGAATTCTATTGTAATTATTGTGATGAACGAAGACGGCATGAACGAAATGGAAATTGATCCAAGTTCTTCCCCGCCAGTTGATCAAAATGTTATTGATGAAGAAATAGAACAAAATTCGAATTCTATACCCGGATCGAACGAACAGGTATCTACATGCGGCAATCCCATAGAAGATTTGTGGCTGGAATTCAAGTGTGTTTTCTGCAAGCAAGATTTAAAAAACATTGTGGAACCGAAATTATTACAATGTTTGCATACGGCGTGCAAATTATGTTTGACAACACGGTCAAGCGAATCTCCATCAGGAACTACATCTACGACCACAGGCAAGTTTATTTCTTGGTTGATTTTTTACTTTGCAGAAATATTTGACACCGGCTTCACGCTATAAGAACAGTAATGTTTAAAACTTCAATATCGGTTGCTTTTTGATTTTCTAGCTTAAATATTTAAAAATATTCCTCTTATTTAAATTCAAACCCATAAATATTTTAATCTAGTTTAATTTTTTGTAAAAAGTGTTTTAAATATCGAAATAGAACACGGCAGTCAAGGTTTACCGTTTGAAATAATAAATGTTTCATTCAGCTATCAAGTTCCTGTTGCAAATCATTTTTTTTATTTGCATTATTTGTTCTTCATATTTCATGTCCTGACAAAGTTTATTATTAATGCACATTTTTTGTCCTTTTATGCACTTTTTATAGTCATATTTTGGAAATACTAGAATTATGAAGTTATTTAAAGTGTATATTGTAAATAAGATTTTATATTATGGAACAAAATAAAAATAACACAAGTTTACAATTTGTCAAACATTTTAAATAGTTTAAATGTTCCGAAAGTATGCTAATTGTCTTGCTTAAAAGTCTATTACTTTCTTAAAGGAGTTCATGCAAGAATTTGCAACTAATATTTTAACCATGTTAACTGCAAATATGATACTAAAAAATTTATTATGCACCTGTCGAGCACAGGGATTTTATATTTGACAATTTAACTTTATTTTGGCTTGGAAACCATAAAAATTTGAAATTATATGACCTTTCCAAGATAGTTCGTTGTCACACAAATGTTTATTGGATATTTTGAATCGATTTCTTCAACAAAAATCAAATAAAAAGCAGTTTTAGTACGTCTGTCTAAATAATTTAAGATATTGTCATGTAATAAAAAACCAGGAAGTTAACCGTTACGTAATGCAAAGCTATAAAGTCAAGAATTTCATCAAATATAGGAATATAACTTTATCGTTGCTTAGATATATTGTAATAAAACCCCTTAAATTATGTTGCAAAATTTAAGTATGAAAACACTTAATCTTTCGATTTTATGCCATTTTTAAAAAAAATATCTTTAAAAATTATTATTATAGTACATTTCATTTCAATAAAAAGAAGGACTGGGAAAAATATATAATTTTTCTTGATGCATTAGGAATCAAATTGCAAAATATGAAAAGTTCTACGTTTTAAAGCTTGAGCAATATTTCTAAAACCCCTCCTGAATATTCATCTTTTTAAATTTCAATCCCACCAGATAAATGATTTAAAATTCTAGCATTTAAAATACAGCACAAATTTTTGTGTCACAGCCTAATCAGCAAAATGTTAAGTATATTTTATTGTGCAGATTAAAAATATTTAAACAAATTGTGGATAATTAATTTATGCACTTTAAAAAATGTGTACGTTGCTTTCTAAAAAAAAAGCATTTAAAACTTCACAATTTTATTAGCATCTAATTTCTTCCTAAACTTTTTTTTTGTGATATAATTTTTGATGAACTATTTATTTTAATATGAACACAACAATGTATGGATGTACAATACTATCTAAAAGTCTTTTTTTTTCTCCCAATAACTAAAGTGTTTCATTTTTTGCACCTGTCCTCCTATTCACACTTATTTCCAATAACAAATAGTGTATTCTTTGTCTTTTTTTTAAGACATTCTAAACACAATAAAAAAGGAAAATGGATTTTTTTTCCCTTCTCTCAAATCTCTGTCCCCCCTCCCCCCCCTAAAATTTTAATATGTAACAAAAGTCAGAAAATTTCTATATTTAAACTAGTTTCCTTGCGCAGAAGCCACAACCATGGGCAGAGCTATAACCCGCTCGGAACAATCAGATGAACACAAAATAAAACACTGAAATTTTCTCTTCATCTGATTGCTCTGCACCTGTTATAGCTCCGCCCATGGTCGTGGCTTCTGGTAAGAAAACTATGAGCAGGGCTCCCACGGGTCCTTGATTTTTATTTTCAATTTCAAGGACCCTGTTATACTCCTTGATTTTTACCAAAAATCGTTAAAAAGTCCTTGATTTTTATTTTCTATTTCAACTACCCCTTAGTACTCCTTATTTTTGACAAACAATCGTTGAAGTGTCCTTGATTTTCTTCTTTCCTGACATTCAAATTTCAAGAAGTCATTTCATAAAATAGTGCCAAGTCGGCACTTAAATAACCAAATTTGGTATTTAATTTTGTAAGAAAAAACTTCAAATCAGTCGATTTTTTTTTAATTGGTTAAATAATCGCTGCATTATGATTAAGGGTCCTTAAAAAAAATTCGGGAGTCCTTGAAAAGTCCTTAAAAACTCCTTGATTTTTATTTTGAAACGAGTGAGAACCTTGTATGAGTTTAACTAATGAGTTTTCAAATAAAAATTATAGTAAACAAATATTTATTTAATTGAATAATAAAATACGGGCTCTTCAAAACATTTGCCCATTACGTTTAACATATTTTTTTAAAAAAATTCTTGTTTGTTTTTCACTGTTTAATTTAATTTTTATATTACACAATGTCTGCTAATGTGTAGTTAAATGTTTTTGTCCCAACCCTAGACTACCCAACATTTATTAAAATAAATGGTGATGGAAGAAATAAACGTGGGGCAAAAAGTGCTCGAGGTTAGTATTTTAAAATTGTTCATGGTTCATATAATCTTTTAAGGGGGACATTTTTTTAAAATATATTTTAGAATTATATTGGGAAGTATACTTTCACAGCCTTATATGAATATTGTAGGAAGTGTTTTTCTCAGTCTTGTATAAATATTGTGGAAAGCATACTTCCATAGCCTGACATGAATATTGTGGGAGGTGTACTTCTCACAGCCTTATATTATAGAATTAAATTACCTTAAATTTCTTATGAGTTTAAATATTACCCTTTTTTTTTTTAAGAAACAAAGTTTATTTCCCAAAAATTTGACTTAAAAATACTTGTTAGTTTCAGAATCAGAATGAAAGAGATTTTTTTTTTTATTATTCCAGTTTTTAAAAGTAATATAATAAAAATACATATAAAAAATCTTTTAAATTGGAACCTAAATAATTAATAAAAACATTAACAAATTAACATTAAGGATTAGATTATAACTTGCATGTTTGCTTGATTCTATTCTGCTTTTGGTCTTTTATGCTTGTTTTCTGCACTGCTTGCTTTTGTTTATATGTTTCTTTGTCAATGTAAATTTACAGGTAAAAATAAGCGTGGTGGAAGAAATTCTTACACTTTTGAATTTGGAGGTTAGTATTACTTTTTGCCATTTTTTTTGCACAGTTAATTTTTTGGTGTTTATGCTTGTATGGTTTTTGGTCTATTTTATTTCCTGTGTGCTATGCTTATTTGCTTGAATCTCTTTCTATGCTTGCATTATTGTTCAAATTAGCTATTCCTTTAAAACAACTTATTCATAACTTTTACGAAATTGTATTGTTCTCAAAATGTGACACTTGAGCAATAATTTACTTTCTAAGAATTCATTTAATTTATAAAATCGGAAAAGCAACTGATTTTCATTTAAAAATAAATCTCCCTGTAAATATTTATTTAAACCGTTTATAAGTAAGTAATTTACCTGCATAACCTTAAATGAATGTATTTAATCTTAAAAAACTAAACTGTACAGTTCTTGAAATAGTTGTATTAAAAAAAAAGCTCTTGCCAAATTATTAAAATTTTCTTTATCTAAAACGATACTTATTTGCTCATTTATATACCGAAAACAACAACGTTATTTTGCACAATCATTCATTTACATTTCATCAACAGTAGACAAATTACAAAAAAATATATCAATCCATCTTTTTGCTAACTCGTCAACTTCCCTCCAATCCAATCTAATTCTCCTGTTAAACAGCTCTCAGTCGAACGGGATATGATAAATGATAAGCCACGCCATTTTCTACTCCCCGTCTGCTAAAGCTAATAAAACTTTCTTCCTCTACCAACGCGAACACAGAGCCTGCTCATAAAACTCGTTTTTCCCCATTGCGAAATCCCCCTCCGGCTCA
This sequence comes from Hylyphantes graminicola, assembly GCA_023701765.1. Taxonomy (NCBI): domain Eukaryota; kingdom Metazoa; phylum Arthropoda; class Arachnida; order Araneae; family Linyphiidae; genus Hylyphantes; species Hylyphantes graminicola. Next base: position 11,506,002 of record CM043113.1, read on the forward strand.
ATAATAGAGCGAAGAACTTCTCTGAGCCAAAACGCCCGAACTCATTTCGTTGCCTGGCAACGGGATAAGAACGAGCGAACGATGATAATTTGAAAGGCTGTTTCGCAAGGTCGTTGCTTAGCAACCGAGTTATCCCCGGGTTGAGTTATCGTGTGCGTCTGCTGCGGGCGAAAAGGTTGCCGGAGTTTTACTCCCCGCTGAGTCAGCCATTGAACCTGTCTCTTGGCTTCTTTTTCCGAGAGGCGCGCGCCATATATTGAGCTTTTTATTTTGTTACTTAGTACACTTGGTAGCTTCCAGTTTTCGGCTCCCTAAAAATCAATAATGTAGGCGTCTGTTGTACGAACATATTTTTTGGTAGACAAATTCGGGTTTGCAAAATTTTCTCCCTTCTCTGGAAAGTGGATGTATTCAGAATTTGCTTTTGCCTGTTCTATTTTCTCTGCGATTTATGGAACTTTTTTTTATCAACTTTTTGTAAATAGTAATCAAATATTAATCCGTCATAAGATTAGATTTTATTATTTTAAAAACAAATTATTTTGTACATTTATTATTGAAAAATTTATTTTATTGAAATATGCTATCATATAATATTTTTTGTTTTAAATACTGCGATTTACGCAACTGTCGTCGAAAAGTTGACTTATAATTTTTTGACTAATGCAAAAAAAAATTATGCCTGCGACTTGCGGAACTTTTTTTTTTTTAATCTTTTTATGAATACTAAATAAAATGTGACTAATTGTGTCAATCCTTCACAAAATTAAAATTGTCTTTTATATCATAGTTTTAAACAAAAGTTGTTTTTTAAAATTATATTCTTGATTTATTATTGATTTTTTTTTACGAATTCGATATTGCATAATATAGTTCGTTTTAAATACTGCTATTTACGTAAAGAATCGCCCCCTTCAAGTTGGCAAAAAAAAATTTCCCCTAATGCGCCAACTGTTCCGCTTAAATTGTATAAACTTCGATCGGTAGAATTATCAGTTTATTTGTTCTTAATTCAAAGTAACGGGACTTGAAACACCTGTCGTAAAGGTTGAACCTATTATTAGATAAAACAATGAAGTATTGTGCTTACAGGTGCACCAAATTGATAAAATGTGTATGAATTAGTTCTAAGGTCCTTGAAGTGGATCGAGAAACTTTATTGACTTAAGTTTTTAGTATAAGAACGTACAGTAAGATATAATATTTTAAAGTTTAGAAATTAAAAACCTTTGATGAACTGTTCGCATTTTTTTTAAAAGTAGCTCTTATTATAGACAATTTTTATACACTTTTTAATTTATTAATGTTTATCAGCCTTTTAAATCCCAACTTGTATTTTTTATTCTAAAAATCTAAAATTTGTGAAATTGGAATCGTAACTTTCGAAAAAAACAACACCACCAATTTTTCGAAATTTTGTATTTAGAATTAATTTTTTAATCTTTAAAAATGTAAGCGTGACGAAATTTGGGCCAATGTATTTTATAATTGTTTCAAAGTGAATGTTATTTTTTCGATGTTTTTCGTATTTTCATTTCATGTTTTCAAGACATGATTCTTCCATCTTCTAACAATAGAAAAAGAACATATAATTTTTTGAGACATGTGAGGAGAATTTAATTAAATAGAATTTATTTGAACTAAGTGTGAGTTGAACTTAGTGAGAAAAAAAATCGCATGTTTGATAATTCTAAATGGAATCATTGGGAGTGAAAGTGCTAAATGGAATGATGCTTCATGTTCCTGCGATGCGTATTGATTGGCAGACATATATTTTCAGGCTTGTGTGCTTGGTCAGCGACCCGCTTATAAACCTTCGTCAAGTAAGACAGACACAACACACATCCCTGATAGATGCTGCCATCTATCGCGCGCCTCCTCCACAATTTAGACATTTCCCTGAAGGGGAGGGAAATAGTCTCCAGGGACCTGTACTCGTGGGAAACTGCACAATGACCGCCCAAAAAATGCGTATATACCTGTTCAATCAGAACATATCCATATAAAAAAAATCTGAACCAAGAATGCACTATGCATAGTTCTTACATCAATATTTAAATGCGTTGCAGTAGGTTTAAATATTATGTGTTTTTAATTGTGACGTATATATTTTTTAATTACGATTAGTTTACGTTAAATTTGTTGTAATACAAAGTCCTGGCGTACGCGTTATTCAAGAAAATAATCAATCTCGCATTTGTTAGAAAATTCCATTTTCTAATCAGATTTTCAATAATTCGAATCATCGCCAAATGTGGCAACCTACAATTTTGCGTAGGCGAGTGTAGAAGTAGTTGCAGCATGCTTCTCCTATTGGCTGCGTAAAATCGCAACCGATAGAACGATAAAATGTAATTTACCCTTACCGGCTGCAGCCCCAGCGTATAAGAAAAAGCACATTCTTTCACTTGTGCTTTTTGGATAAGCGAAAAAAATATTGGATTTTTTTTAAGTGGGCTCAAAAGAAGAAATTTTTAGATATCGCAAGCAGAAAAATTTTGATGCCCTGAAAAGTTAGGAGCACATAAAAAAACCAGCATTTTCTCATTTCCCTTAAATTTTTGACCGCGTGGTTTTTTTTTTAAATATTTTTTTTTCAGATTGATAGAATATTTTAGTTTAAAAAAAGTATTTTTCTTCACCCAATTCCTTTCTTTCAAAATTATACTTCTTTTTTTTTAAAGCTTCTAGCTTTATTTTTTTGTTTGAAAAAGAAAGTAATAAGCCGATTTTTATATATATTTTTAAAATGTTGTCTCAAGTTTTAAACCTAAAAATCGATTTGTTTTAAAAAAAGGTTTTATGTTTCTACATATGTTTCTTCTTATTGCCTTTTGATACGGTCGTTTATTAATAATAACATTGATAAGATTTGAATTTTTAAGGAAATTCACAAAACAAGAAAGTTAAATTTTTAGCCAATTAATGTTATTTAATGGAATAAAAAAATAAAAATTATTTTAATTTGTATTTTATAAATATTTATCATGGAGTTAATATTTTAAATATTGACAAATCTTCCTTAATTATTTTACATCTGTAGTAATAATATTTGAGTAAACATAAATAAAAATTAAAATATCATATATGGTAAATAGTTATTAAAATATTGTATAGTATTGAGTTATGTCTACTAAATCTAAAAATCAAATCAAATGACTGCAATCCCATCCATAATACGAGGATTAGGAAGTGAAAAAGAAAAATAACTTTGCTTACTTTTAAGAAACTTTGTAATTAATTAAAGGGAATTTCTCTGAGGTATTTCACAAATTTTTTCAGAAGGAAATTTTGGTTTCCCGCTGGGACGGGAAATATGTTGTTTGATCGCGAAAAACCAGGGTTGGGTTTTTACCTGTAAAAACTAGATTTTACCAAGACATTGTAAAAACTTGGTATTTACCGGTAAAGACCAGGTTTTCACCGGGAAAAACCAATTTACTTCGTATGCTCAAAAACAAATATTTCTTAATCTGTATATAATTTACCCATCAGTTCAGTTGGATGTTTCTATGTTCTGGGATCAAAACTAAGTCATTCGAATTAGAGATGGGTCGGACCCGTTCTTTTAAAAGATTCGTTCTAATCGTTCCCGTTCGTTTCAAAGATTCGTTCAAAAGAACGAATCTTCTGATTCGTTCTTTTTTCTTGTATCCCCCCCCCCCCCCCAAAAAAAAAAAACAAGCGCCCGCAGATGAGGGTTGGCGTTATGCCAAGTATGGTGGAAAGACATCTCTCCTTGTAGGAGAGGGGGGGGGGGCAGAAGGGGAACACACACACACTCTGTAAAAGCCGAGAGGAATTTGAAAGGCGTTTTTTTTCCTTATCAATAGTCATCGCTTTTGGCTGTTAGCGTTTTAGCTTGGGAAGCTGGTCCTGGACATTGCTTGATCTGATCTAGTATGTCTATTTATTCATATAAGAAAAGGAACAATAACTTATCAATTTCATGCATGTAAGAGGAATAGTGGGTACATTAGATTGCAATAACTTTAATTAGTTTAATTTTTTTTATCATTAGACTTTTTTAAATAATATGTTGAGATTTTTAACTAAAATTAATACAAATTATTTTTCACTTACAAAGCTTAATAATATATTTTTTTAAATATTAATTAGCATTTTTTTCTGATTTGCATTAACATGGCAATGTTGTTTATTTTAAAAATTCCATGCAGAATTAAAGTTAATAAAAATAAAACTGAAATTAAACTTTATAAAAATAAAACTGAAATTAAACTTAAAAAAAGGTTTCGTAACTTTGAATTTATAATTGTTTTAGGAAAAAAATATTATTAATTTCCAAATTAATTAACTTGATGACAGATGTGCTAACATTTTGATTTTTTTTACGGAGCACAAAATCTGTTCAATTACATTCAATATGCTGAAGGCAAATATGGTAAATTAAAACAATAACCTCACGGTGAAATAAAAGCAATCGTACATGTAGAAGCAGTTCGCACTTTTTGCCTAGTTTACGAATGATGGATTCATGATTAGCGAAAGATGTGCATTGACTGAGTACGCGAACGATCGTTCGCGACTGACTCAACTGAATAAGTTCGCGACTGACTCGACAGATTACAGTTCGCGACTGAGTCAACTGTTAAAGTTCGCGGACGATCGTTCGCGACTGAGTCGGCTGTTAATGTTCGCAAGCGATCGTTCGAAACTGACTCAAATGATTTAAGTTCGCGAACCCCTTTTGCTGTGAAAGTGGATATTTTCTAGTACTTGTTTTTCGTTCGCCCCTTTAACCTTGAACATTGACGGTTTATTGGAATTTGGTCTTGGGGGAAGAAAGAGAATTCTCGGAATCAGAGGTATAGAGATGAGGTTCTCGGGGGAGCGGTTTCGGGGTGGAATGTCTTGTTTATTGTGTATTGAGAAATTCGAAATGCTGAGTACAATAGATTTTTTTTCTTCTTTTTCTTGCTGCTTCCTTCGGGCAGCTTCTCTTTCCATTTTTGGTGTTTATTGTAGCTTGGGTTTAATTTTAGGTTTTTTTCATTCGTTATTCTTTTGTTGTTGCTGTTGTTGTTGTTGTACTGTAAAAACTGTACGATGTAAAATGTATAGTAGGACGGTACGAAATCAAAATAATTTTTTGATTTTTTTTTTTTGCTAATATAAGTTCCCTGTTAGTTTCAACTTTATTTCAGTAGGTATTACTAATAACTCACCACAGTAAATTATGAACACTTTCTTGTTAAAATGTTTGTTTAAGTTACTCAGAGAAACTACTACCTTAGAAAAATAAGTTCACTAATTGTTTTTTTTATTATTAATAAAAACAATGCATTTGCATAATACAAGTATAAAAATAATTAAGATATAAAATATAACAAGTAAGTTTGTAACACACACTTTAACTAAGAACTGCTTTTACACATAATTAATGCATTTAAAAACTACCATTCAATATTAAGCTTTTAAACTGTTTTATTTCTTTTTAATTTAGTTAGCTAATTTTGTTTCGAAGAATAAATATGTAATATAGTGCACACTTAAATAAAAAGGCTAATATTTCATATCAATAATCAACATTGAAACTATCTATAAAAATATCTAAACAAATCGATTTTTAAATGCTATTCTGATAAACAAACGACAATTCGGGGGGGGGGGATGCCAAAAGGAATACTTAGCATTAAGACGTCATTATTCTTCAATAAATTGTTTAAATGGTAAGGAAAATTTACGTCTTTTTAAAAAAATAAATAAAATGCCTTGGGTCTCTTTCTAAACAAATAAAAACACGGCATTTAGTTCGATATTAAACTTTTAAACGTCAGAATTAAATAAACTACGAAATTCAATAATCGGCATTTTTAGCGTCTTGAGGGGCAACAATTATAGCAGCATGTTTTCCTTTTTAGCCCTTTCGGAATTATATCTGTTTTGGTTTATGCGAAAGTGATTTAGATTTATATTGGTCACCTGTTTTTTTTGCCTAAAATAATTTTTAAATTTGATTTAAAAAAAACATTATATTCTAAATTCATAAGAACTCTGATTTTCAACGCAGAAAAGTGACAAAAAGACATTTTTTTTTTAATTTGTAAAAGAAAATGAGGTGACCTAAATAGATCTAAAATGGTTTTATAGCACACACAAAAAAAAAACTATTAAGAAATATGTAATAGGTTTAGAGAAAAGTGTACCGATGTGTTGAAAATTATAGTTTTGGGAAAAACGCGAAAAATAAATACAGTCGAGCCCATTAACACGAACTCGAAGGGACCACCGAAACATTTCGTGTTAACCGAATTTCATGTTAACCGTCAGCAATTTTTTCTTGCATTGAGCCAATGAATAGTTTTAAAAAATCAACTTAAAAAAAACTAATTTTATAATATAATACACTAATAATACAAGCATACAATTAGTAATTCAAAAGAGGCTTGACACATTTGTTTATTTTTATAATTTTAATTTCTTTGTAAGAAATAGTTAACCGATCGATACAAAATTGGTCTCATTCGAAAGATCGGGCTCCCATCTATCAGAAAATACTGGTTTCAAAAATTTGATTTTTTTTTGGTTAACACTATGTTCTCCCCTTAAGAAATGAATAAATGATAAAATATTTTAATGCAGGGCAAAGCAGCAAAATAATCTAAAATAATGTGATCAGATTTTCAAAACGAAGACTCAGGAAATTCAATCTTTAACCCCACCCCTCTATTTTTCGAATAAATTTTCTCATTTCATACACCTTTAGCTCCCTAAATTTAAAACATTGGCATACTTTATGAGACAAAACTATTACTATTACACATGCCAATGAACAGTGGGTAGTTACCATTATACTGAGTAAACAAATATAGAATTAAAGGACATAAATAATAGATTTAGTGGGGATTTTTTTTAACAAAGAGCTCACAAATGTTTTGTTATATCTATATTTTATTTATATTATCCCCTTTTTTCGGTATTTTGAATGACTGTAACAGAATAGTGGGACGTTTTGGTGGACTGCATGTCCGAAGGACAGTGAAACAACAAGTGGGATTGTCTCTCTAAACACTCAAAAGTTTACGAGACAAGCGGAGCGGTATTGTCTCAAAAACGGCTGGTCACATTAATCTAAAACCTAATCGCGTCGCTTAGACGTTTATTTTTCATTTTTGCGCCTGCTGCTTTTTAGGCAGACACTAATGCTATAAATTTGAGGGTCTGGGAAATCTAGATGTTTAAGGCGTTTGCCTTGCATGCGGAAGGTTCCAGGTTCGGGTCCGGGCATCGCCAAATAACTGCCGACCTATAAGCTGCCTGTGCAGTCAATAATGTCCGACGAATACCCCCGTGTAGGGGGAGTGCATGTTAAATATGCTCCAAAGACCCAACGCTGCTTACGATATCGCCCTTAGCGGTTGCGTTGGGTGCCTATTCAGGAGTCGGCTCGTCACTTGACTGTGGTTCTAAATTACGACGAATGTCGTCAATAGCCCTCGTATAGCTCTAGTGCGACGATAATTCAAACTAAACTAAAAATAGAATATTTTAAGTTCCGCATATTCGTGTAAAATTATGTGCGTGTCTACAATTTTCAAATCCCTAAAATGTGTCGATTTAGTCGAGAGTCTAGTCTAAAAACTCTAGTTGAAAATTAGATGTCCTTATTGTTAATTTTATACTATTTTTTAGGAGAAAACATTTATACCACCGAAAAATGATTATCAAGTGAAAATGGAATTAATTTAATTTTAATATTTACAAAACAGCACGCAATTTTTTTTTTTTTGCAGAAGACTAAATTTTGTGTCATGGCTGTATGAAATGGGACAATAAACAAGCTTGCCGTTGACATCTATATATATGCGCAAAATCATATATATTATGCGCAAAATATACATTTTTTTTGTCGTATTTATTAACATTGTGTTTTTATTCTTAATTTTTGTAAGTCAGTGCGATGCTCCCTTGAGTGTAATATATTATACACAAACTTCTTCTACGTATAAATGACAATTGTTCGATAGTTATTTATTATAAAGTATTTTTAAATTCTGAACAAAAATATGTTCATTTCTTGAGTCAGTGCGATGTCTAATAGAGGGATATCTTATGCACCTAAAATACCTTCTTATAATCAAATGGCGAATATTTGTAATTAGTAACACGGTTTTGTTCTAAAAATTTCCAAAAAACTATATTTTTTAGTCAGTGAGAGGCCGCTTAAATACAATTTCTGCGCCCATTATGGAAGCTCAGTTCTAAAGCATTCAGTACTGACTGATGTATTACTTTGAATGGCTAACTTCCAGGAATCACTGAACCACATCCCAACCCATGCCCATGTCCTCAAGCAGAAAAAGATAACATGTGTCTACGAGACCGAAATTTTTCGAAACGAACCAGCCTGAACGATCCATTACTCTTTTGTAGGAATCAACCAATGGGGACATGTTACAAGCAACCGAACGAAATTCAATTCACCACTACGCAGGCTACAACATCTTAAGTTATTCCGTAAAGCACCAATTCACTAAATCATCGTTCGATTGTGCTCGTTCGAAACTCACTTTTCGAAAGATATTTCGAAAAGAACCAACCCCTTACTTTCTAACTTGATCGAACTGGAATTTCAACCTCATAGGAACACGACGGGAAGTACGATATTCTCAGGTTATTCCGAAAAGAACCACCAAGTGATTTTCTGAGTAGGTGACTCTTTTGAACGAATCCTTAGGTTCGACTCAATCGGTGGCCTTCTGATTGGCTGAAAAAGAGCGAACGTTCGAACGAACGACCGTTCTTTTAAAAGAGTCACTCAGTTGATTCGTTCGTTTTAAAGAATCGTTCTTTGAGATTCGTTCAGTGGTGAACGACCCATCCCTAATTCGAATAATTAGAGAAGAACACATGCAGAATGTAAAAAATAGCAAGGTGTTGTTCTTGTTGTTTATATTTTTTCCCCTTCCTCCGTATGAATATTTTGAAAAAAAAAAAAAGAATGTATAGTAATTTGTATAGAATATTTGTTCTTCAAACATGTCCCATAATAAAAAGAAAACTAGAATTCATCATCAACAAGAACATAAATTATTGATTTATCTGTTGTTTTTTGGTATGGTAATAAATATAATGTCATTTCAGAAGGTGGGAAAAACATGTTTTTTTTTATCAAGAGTGGGGAAAACATGCTTTTTACCAAGAGTGGTAAATACCGTGCCAACCCTACGAAAAACCCAACCCTGAATTTAACATGTATATAATATGTTCTAAAAAACGGTCAGTTTTATAGGAATATATTTATAGTTTTTTCTGGAAAACACCATTTTGTTTGCCTTTGTCATTCCTTAACATAACAAGTCGTAAAAATATTAACAGAAAATATATACTAGTAATATTTTTGGAATATTGATAATTACTTTCAAGATAAGAAAGATTAATGAAAAAGAGTGATTCTTACAAATTAAAACATTTTAATAAATGTCTTTTGAAAGTTTTTTTAAAAAAAGTCAGTTGATTTCAGTAACTGTCATTCAGAATAATAACTTGCATGCACTATTAAATTTTAATTATTTTAATTTCAGAAAAGTATTTATTTTTTAAATGGTAATATAATATTCATTACAATAGCTTATTTATATCATTTACTGCTTAGTTTATTTTTAAAAAAAAATATTTATGAAAATTTTATTTGCTCTATAAAATGAGGATTTGTTGACGGAAGTTGTCATATTATTGCTTTCCTATAGCTTCTTAGAACTTTACAGTGTTATTGCTAAACTTACAACACTTTGTAGTATTATTAACTGTTCCGTTTCGTGGTTTAATCAGATGTTCGTCTTGTTATTTTCATGATTTTAGTTTGTACTGCAAATTGTAAGTAGTATTTGTTTTGTTCAAAGACGATAATGTCCGTCCCAGACTTAATGACCTAACATATAGGCTTTTCTTCTTCTACGAACGCTGGAATTTCGCGATTTTAAGAATTCCGGAGTTAAGCGGATTTTAGAAAAGCCGAAGTTTCGGGATGGACACGTCCTTCAGCGATTTTAGGGCGGCTAATTTTCGCGATATTAGGAACGTTCGGCCTTGCGATTTTCGGATCACACGATTTTTTTTATAATATTCGGATTGCCGTGACGGACATTCGTGATTTCAGGCTTTGGCGATTTTGAAACCAGTAGATTTTTGGATTACCGGATTTGGATTATCGCTGGACTAAGCGGTCTTATGTTCGTTAGGATTTTGCGATTTGACGAACTCACTGAATTCACAATCATTATGTTGTCGGAGTTTTTTAATAAATTATATCCCAACCAAAGTATCATGTTTTTTTTTCTAGAAAATGTAATCAATGTTTTAAAAGTAATAATGAAAATCTTGGTACAAGAAGTAAAACAATTTGTGGGTTAGAACCAATTTATTATATTCATTAGAATGTTAGGTACATAAGAAATGCTCTTAGCTTTTACATTACTTTTTAGGTAATTTTTACTAATAAGTCATAATAATTCGTTTTTGTTATATTTTTGACAGTTGACATTAACCATAAGCTATAAACTTTACTAATGCCAGCTATTGTAGCAAAACATCTACTATTAAAAGTAATTTCAGATTATTTTAAAATTAGTAATATTTAATTCTCAATTAGTTATGAACAATGGTTAATTAAAATATTTATCAACACAGAGGCAATAAAATGTATGTGCTTATAAACTCAATTATGAAGTATTATGAAGTATTTTATTTTTATTGAATTATTATTTTCGGGAATCGCCAATGATGCTTTTTTGCATCTATAGAAGGTTGAAAAGCTACAAGATATCAGCTGACTCCTCCTGCTATATAACCTATTTAAAGTGTCTTTAAAATGTATTTACAGCTTTAAAAACTCGCAAATTGAAGATCAAATCTTGCCAATTGCAAACCATCTTTTAAGTTTCTCTAGATCTGTCCCCAAGTGAGAGCACTCCTTATCTCACTGAATACATCTCCAGAGCCCTTACTAACATCACCTCAAACATTCTCTTACAGATACCATACCTCTCAAATGCAAGGCCTGCGACCAGGAAATCAACCATTCCGAAATTGTCGACCACTTATTCCTCACCGAGTACGTCCAAAACTCGGAGAACCTCCCAGAAGAAAGCAGCTTTCCCTGCACCAGCTGCGAGGAGGGTCAAGAGGGCACCGGTTTCTGCGAGGAGTGCCAGGAATGGCTGTGCACCACCTGTGTCAATGCCCACCACAGAGTGAGGGTCACCAAGGACCACACGGTGAGGTCGAAAGAGGACATGGATGGCGAAAGTGTGGCGGGGAGGAATCAGAAGCACATGTACTGTCAGACTCATTCTCATGTAAGTTTAAAATATATATTTTTTATGAAATGGGGAAATAAGGATAGCTTTTGGGTACGAAGGCAAATGGCCTGAAATTGTTGGGTTTGTAGACTACTTATTCCTCACTGAGTAGTCTAAAACTCCGAAAATCTGCCAGAGGAAAGCAGTTTTCCTTGCACCAGCTGCGAAGAGGGTCAGGTCAAGAGGGCAATGGGTTCTGCGAGGAGTGCCAGGAATGGCTGTGCACCACCTGTGTCAATGCCCACCACCGAGTGAGGGTCACCAAGGACCACACGGTGAGGTCGAAAGAGGACATGGATGGCGAGAGTGTGGCGGGGAGGAATCAGAAGCACATGTACTGTCAGACACATTCTCATGTAAGTTTAATATAGTTTTTTTTGTATTAAATGGGGAAATAAGGATAGCTTTTGGGTACTAAGGCAAATGGCCTGAAATTGTTGGGGTGGTAGACTACTTATTCCTCGCTGAGTACGTCCAAAACTCCGAAAATCTGACAGAGGAAAGCAGTTTTCCTTGCACCAGCTGCGAAGAGGGTACTGGGTTCTGCGAAGAGTGCCAGGAATGGCTGTGCACCACGTGTGTCTAGTTTTTGCTCAGCACCGAGTGAGGGTCACCAAGGATCACACGGTGAGGTCCAAAGAGGACATGGATGGCGAAAGTGTGGCGGGGAGGAATCAGAAGCACATGTACTGTCAGACACATTCTCATGTAAGTTTTTTATGTATATTTTTTTATTAAATGGGCAAATAAGGATAGCTTTTGGGTACTGAGGCACATGGCCTGAAATTGTGGGGGGTTATAGAGTACTTATTCCTCACTGAGTGTGTCCAAAACCTTGGAAAACTTCCCAGAAGAAAGCAGTTTTCCTTGCACCAGCTGCGAAAAGGTTCAAGAGGGCGCTGTTTTTTGGGAAGAGTGCCAGGAATGGCTGTGCACCACATGTGTCTAGTCTATGCTATGAGGACATAGATGGCAAAAGCGTATCGGGGAGGAATCAGAACAAATGCAAATGTACTTCTCAGGCATTCTCATGTAAGTTCGTGTGCTGATGTTGTTTGGGTTTGATGGAAAGCTTGGAGAAATAAGGATAACGGGGGTGTTATAAGACAAATGACCTAGAACAGTTGGGATTGTTGACCACTTATTTCTAACCTAGTATCAAAATCTCAGAGAAAAAAAAACAAGAAAACATGGAGTTATTAGTTGAAATTTAACTAAAATTGTTAGAGATAGAATGTTGACCCCATATATTTCTCAACCAAATGCATTCAAAAGTCGAAAAAACCCTGTTCCTTGCATGAGCAGAGAAATTGTTCGAACAGGCACCAGGTGATTTAATATAATTAAATGTTAATTTATGGAAAAAAAAGAAAACTTATCTTAGATAAAAAAAAATTCTTCACATTACAAAGATAAGACGATCTAACTTATGACTTCCTTAAGTTATGATTTTTTTTTATTTAGTAGTACCTTATTATATTAGAATTTACATAATTTGAAAAGAAAAGATATTTTATCAAAGTTATTAATTGCTAATTTGCTATAGGCTTTTGTTTCTGAAAAGCCAATTATTTGTCTATTTAAAACATTTAAAAGTATCTAAATAATAAAATGTAAATGTTATTTTATTTTAGCTTAAACCACTTGAAATCTCCACTACTGCATATCAAGGTTGTGCTTATTAAACGCTTAATTATGATGTCTTTGTTGTTCTTGCAGGAACAACTCAAACTATACTGCGAAACCTGTGATAAGCTAACCTGTCGTGACTGCCAGCTGTCCAACCATAAAGAGCACAAGTACCAGTTTCTGACGACTGCATGCGAAGAAGAAAAAGTGCACATAAACGAACTCCTCAAAAAGATTGTTGAGAAGCAGAGTCATATTGAAACTGCCAGTGACAATTTGAGTAAGAGGAATGAAGAGATTCTAGAGCGGGAGAGGAATCTCACTCAAGATATTAAAACATTCGCTGTGAAGTAATTAGCACCTTATTTTTTTATATTTTATGAAGTGGTATAATTGGTTATGCGAGCGTCCTTAAAAATTTGAAATAAGCCTAGAAAATTTGGTGAATTTTTACCAGCAATTTTGCTGGATACTCTGTTCAATGGGTTTTCATTTTACTGTAGTTTGTTAGTTGTTGTTACTTTAGTTAGAAATTACCTTAGTGACTTACTAATATGTTTTATAATAAACATTAAAAAGTTCTTGATAAATAATTTATGTTTTTCTTAAGTTATGAATTTGTTAGAGCAACAAGAAAACAAGCTACCTTGACTTAGATATCTCTTTAAATATCAAATTTTAAATTTCTTAGGAATTAAAAAAAGCTTTCAAGGTAACACTTCCATTTAAACTAATAATAGTCCTTGTTACTTTGGCACATGTTATACCAGGTTTCTTTAGGTATAAAAGTTTAACATTGTATTTTTAATTCACTTCGATAAAACCTGGAATTTTCCTAAAATTCTCTGAAAACCTGGAAAAGTCAGGGAATTTGGTTTTCCAACTTCTGTGGCAACCCTGTTTATTATACAGGGATCAGAGAACTTTTTTTCCTATTGTTTCTATTTCTTTAACCTTGGTTCTCTTTGTAAAATGGTTAAATTGAAATTTGTCTTGTATCTTGAAATTTTAAAAATGAACAGTGATTAGTTACTTTTCATATTAAGTAACTGTAACAGTTATTTTTCATGTTAAGTTACTGTACAGAGCTACTTCTTACTAATCCCTAATTTAATATTTTCAATTAAAACGGTTTATTATTTTTATTTAATAAATTAATTTTTGTATTTTTATTTGTAGGAAATGAAATTCATGGGGTTTGCCTCTCTGTGTCAGATTAATTAGTTTGCCTAATTAACTTAACTTTAATAAAGGGCCATGAATATAGTTTTCTTTGTTTAACAAAGAATCCACTTTTTAGTTAAGTTTATACTAACTATAAAAGCTTATAAAGTCTACGATTCTTTCATTATTTAATTAACTTCTATAGTGTTTTTGAGGGTGTTATGATTCCAGTTTATAACAATGATATTTAAAAGCTGTTTTCATTCAAATTATTTTAATTTTTTAGGTTTATAGCAGATATCAACAAAAGGGGTAAAGTGTTACTTCAGGAATTAGAGAAAGTGTGTTCGGAGAAGAAAAACATTCTTAATATCAAAAATACTGAATTAATGTCCGTCTCTGAAAGGTTGAAGCATTGTCAAAAATTTGCCGAAGCTGCAGTTTCCCTCGGTAGTGATACAGCTCTTGTATATAGTAAAAAGCCCATAATGAATCAGGTAATCATTTAAAAAATTATATTTTATTATATTTTATTGATGGATGATTATTTTAGTTATTAGTAATTTATTTTAACTTCTATTTTTAACAATTTAAAACATGTAGCATTTTCTTAAATTATCTTTAAAAAATGTCCTGTATCTATATCTTCTAAAAAATATGTATCTTAAGAACAAAGTTAGATACATTTTTACCTCATTTTATTTTAAAACTTAATTTTTTTTTTAATCTAGGCCTGTCAATATGCATAGTTAATAAATAATAAATCTTTACCGCTAAGTCAACTAAAGCTAGTTTGTAGATTAGTTTAGTTTGACAGTGCAATTATAATTTAAAATAGTTTTATAGTATTGTTAAGCTAATTGGCTTTTTTTTGTGATAGTGTATCTATTCACAAACTAACTTTACTGGATTTGTTTTGTCAAAATCTTATTTAGATAATATAGAGATTTCGCATACGGCCTTTGTAAACTGTAACTCTAACCCACACCTTAACTTCTCGACCAATCAGAAAGCACGTAGATATCTGTATGCGCTTTCTGATTGGTTGGGAGGTTAAGGTTTGGGTTAGCGTTACGGTTCACCAAACCGCAATGCAAAATCTCTATTATTTTACATGAAATTTTTTACATAGTAGCTATTTTTTTCTTTTAAATTAATTCACTAACACCTAAGTTTTTAAAATATTTTTATTAACTGAAACATACCACTAATAGAATTGCTTCTTTTCACAGCTGAAACGTATTTTAAAACACAGGTGCGAAGTTCCCAATCCTAACCACGTCGTAAACATAAAATTCAACTACGAAACAAGCTTCCTCACTCAGTACATCAGCAGCCTTGGGCAAATTTTGGTCGATGACACGCCAGTCGGGGGAGCATCTTCCAATGTCATGTTACCTATGCCCAATAACTTGATGCCTCGCAGCCCAGTTGTAAGTTTCATTTAGATCTGTGCACATTTGTTTGTATTTATTTAAAGAAGTAGCACTACCTTGAAAATCTATTCATTTTACTTACTTGTACCTCTTTCACTCCAACATGAAGCATAGGATCTCCGTCATGGTCCCCCACCTCACCCTGTTGGCAGCAATGGTCTTAATCTCTCCCCATGACTTTTTCTTTTACTTTCTTTTAGAAACCTATAAAAATCCTTTTTTTTAGACTAAAAATAATTTAGGATGTCTTTGATAAGTCCCAAAACTTCAGTTTTCAACTCGCATCGATATGTTTAACTTCTGTTTGTTCCTTGTATTTGTTATTAGCAGGGTAACACACAAATTGAAATCCAAGGATAATTCATGATATTTTCTAAATTTATATTTTGAATTTGGTCCATACACATAACCCTAAAATTTTTATGTTGCCCTGAAAAAACACGAAGACCAGACCCTTCATTTTGTTAAACGTTTTGAGTGGGAACCTTGGTATAGGGGGATATTTCAGATGTCTGCCTCATTACTTGGATGGTTTTCCAAACTTCGAAGCCTGTATCCAATGGACATTGCGTAGAATTAACGTGATGTTAATCGAAGGAAACCAGATTTATTTACAAGCTTTTAGCTTTTAACTCTGAGTATTACTCTATTTTAGACATACAAAGTTTGTGTAACACTTATTTTCCTATTTTAAGGACCTAGTTGAATTTATAGGATTAAGATAGATTTTCCTCTGAAATGATTACTCATGATTCTAACTTAATTTTTTCAAGCAGAGATGAAAAAATATACACATTGGGTCTACTAAATTTGACTTTAATATGCATCTGGGAAATTGGTTTTATTTTTCTAGTCCATTAGAAAAGTTCGAAAAAATAACTTAAGACTCTGCTAAATACTAAAAATAGAGTTTATCCTAATTTTACCTAAGTGTGGCAATTGTTTTTCAATTAAATATTCACATATTGTTGCTTATTTAATGAAAGGTGTTGTGCTAGATTTCACTTTCTATTTCCTGAAACATGTTTCCGGTTCATTTTCGTATCAATACTACTTAAAACTCCAAAATCCCTACTCTGCAACTAATGTATTCCTTTCTAGCCCACTCCCCAGCAACCCATACAACAACCTCTCCAGCATATGCAGCAAATGACGCCTCAGCGCATGCCGAATATACATCGAATGCCTGTTCAACAGCAGCAGATGAACTATGGCCAGCCGCAAGTGACATCTTCGACAGACATGTCGCGTAACCCACAGATGCGACAGGTCAGGGTTAGTATAATGTTTTGTTTGTAATATATTATATACATAAGTATCATCTTAATAGGTTGATGTTTAAGTAATGTGACCCATTGTCTTGTTTTCTGTCTCATAATCTCGCCAATACATTACGCTTTTCTGTTACATTTCTTCAAAGTAGATTTTTAAAAAAATGAATACTCTTTTTTTGACTTTAATATAGTAGTATTACCATACTCTGAAATTATCATATCATTAGTTTTTTTATCTTTTAATTTTATATTACTTGATTGCTCTTAATAATTGTAACTATCTACTAGTTATTTGCTTATTGTCAGTATTGTCTTATTAATTGTCCAGTGTTCAAAATTTGTACAATAAAAAAAATGTGACAAAAAAAAAATTCCCTACAATAAAAAAAAATTGTGGGTGGGAGGGAGAGAGAAAATTTTCTGATTTTTTATTACGAATGTTTGGTTATTATGTTCAAGGTGCTTAAAATTGCCTGTGTTTTTATTGTTTTTGGATACTTTAAGACACCTTTTATATGCAACTAGTTCTGGTAAAGCTAGCCTTAATTGCAATGACAGGTTACAATTTTCAGTTGGTTAGATGTTTCAACATGTGACAAAAGCAACTTATTGGTTTACTTGTGGTTTTCAATCAAGTTGCGACAATGTTAAACGCTTATTAAAAATTATAAATAGATGCACAACACACATTTTCAAATTACAATATTATCATTTAAGGTCATTAACGCTCTGACTGTTACAATCATGAAATTCGATGCTGTTATCTACAGTCTTCCTTATAATATTCAAAATATTTTATTGCAATTAAAAAATAAAACAAATGCATTTTCTGGCTAGTATTTTACTTATTTTGCACCTGTAAAAAAATATTTAAAAAAAAACTCTACTTTGTTACTGTCTCTTAATGGACAGTTGAAACTTTCCGATTTTTTAATTAATTAAAAGTTAATTAAAGAAAATTCAGACACCAGTAACCACAACAAGCAAAATGAATTGCAGAATAATTATTAAAAAAAAATGCTATTTCTTGTTCGTATTTTACAATTTTGCACTTGTAATATATATATTTTTAAAAAGCATTGCTTTGTAAATGTCTCTAATGATTTAAGGCATTAAAATTTCTCACTTTTTATCAAGTAAAATGTTAATTAAAAACTATTCCAGATGCCAGTTAATAACAACAACAAGCAAATGAACTACAGAATGCCTCATCAGCAGCCGCAGCAACAACATCATCCACAGCAACCGCAACAACGTACCAATATTCAGCAAAGCCCACAGGCCAGGGTGTGTGTTTAACTTTTTTAATTTTTTTTAGATGTGATTGAAATTAAAATTGTGATTTTATTTGAAATACCTATTTTTGAAATGGGGAGTTCTATTTGAAAATTAGTTAGATTTCTATACTTCTGCCATGCTACTTGGATCTTGTACTTTATGAATTCGTACAATTTTAATGAAAACTAGAGCTCTTACAGTCAACCACAGATTAAGTTTGCAGTTTTGCGCTCATCAGTGGAGGAAAGGTCGTGAGTAAATAAACCTCACTATCCAATTGCAGCAGGTGACAAAATTTTGCCTTCTCTGATTGGCTGAAAATACTCTGATATTCGTGCGCTTTGTTACGTCAAAATTGAAAGAAAAAACAATTAATATTACTCTCTAACTGAAAAAAACCTAGTAAAACTAATACAATTATGTCTTGAAATAACGAATAAAGAGGTGTGAAATAGCTTTTTTTATTTGATTCTTGCACTCGGAAATGAGAACTCTTTACCCCTTTTTCCATAGAGCATTTACATGCTGCAAACTTAATGTTAGTTTTACTGTAGATTGTCTTTAGTAGAACCTACCTACAACCAACCTTCTGCAGGGTTTGTACGCCTCCTGAAATTTCTTTTTTCCCCCTAAAGGCCCACATTTGTGTCTCATCTCCTATTATATCCCCCCCCCCCCTCTCCTCAAAATATTAATGACAAGAATAGTTTTTCTCCCGTACTGTATTCGGGATAAGTCTACTGTACATGCACAGTAGACAAATAGAGTTCGGACATTATTGTGATAATAGTTAATGTTCCAAAATGCACTCTATAACCCTTTAGAAGATTTTTTCCCTTCTGTTTCATCATGTGAAGTGCAGTAAAGTCACTAGACTAATATGGATACTTAACAAACTTATTCACTTTTATTTCTCGTTACCTCCTGAATGTACATTGCTACACTCCTGAAAAACTCTTTAGAAACTCTTGAATTTCGCTATCATAGATTTAGTATGAACCCTGCTTCTGGCTATCCATTGGATACCAAAGAGTTCTATAGTAGGGTAGAGACTGAACCTACCAACCGTAACATGGACCTACCGGAGGCAATATAGAGGGGCATGTGGGGCCCGAAGGCCGAGTGATTTGGATCGCAAGCCATAACGGTAGCAGTCAGCGCGCTGTAACGGGTGCAGGTTCGATTTTTGCCTTTGCCTTGAGTGTACTTCCTTTCTCAGTATCAAAATTATAAATTAACTAACACTTATTAGGCTAAACTACCACTCTATTTGGGCTCCGTAGTGAGCCATGGCTGCCAATGGCAGCTCAGTACGAGTCGTTCCTCTACCCTACTATAGAACTCTTTGGTGGATACAAGATTTAATAATTTGTGTTGAATAAATCTGATTTTGACACCCAACTTTTTTTAATGGAGGCTGGTTTCTTTAGAGATATTTTTGTACCAGCATTGTAATGCAAAAACTTTATGAAAAATAATGAATTTTAAGCTAAATAGTTAATGATTTTTCAGACAAAAGTATTTTTTAACCTATCTATTAATCTAGACATGCAAATAAAAAATTCATCAAACTCCAACCACAGACACCCCTAGCTAAACTACCAACAATTATTCCAACAGACAAACTACAACATGCAGCAGAGCAACGCTGCTTTCCAGCAACAACAACAACAGCAGCAGCAACAACAAAGACAGCTTCAACAACAGCAAGCTCAGCAGAGGCAGCAACAATTGTTGCAACAGCAGCAACAACAACAACAAGCACAGCAGCAACAACAAATTCAACAACAGCAGCAACAACAATCTCCAGCTAGCACTCCTGCCCTGCCCATGGCCCTGCGTCAGAATAGTAGCATATCGGTTACAAGTTTGCCTAGTCCTGGACCTTCTCCCAACAAACAAAGGTATTCTTTGTTTTTAATATATTTTTATTTAGATTTATTTTATGCAATCTGCTTGCTGAATCGAAAGCTCTTTTTTTGTAGTTAATGTCTTGATTTGATTTTTTTTCTTTTCAACCCAGATTGGCAACTACAGTTTTTTTTTTTAAACAAATAATGCTTGCTTCTCTGTAAATTTTAATGATAAACATTGACAATATATTTACGAAATTCGTCCTATATGATTCATTCAGTAAACTTAAGTAGAAAACTAACTTTTGCATTGCAATTTTTTTGCCATTCACTGTAAGAATCATATTAAGGTTAATAACCCTTTCAGTCCCAATGACAATTTGGCATTAACATTTTAGAATTTTTTTTCTGATGGTTTATAGCCATTATGATATCAAAAAGCACATCATTTGATTCTTCAAGCTTTTTTCGTTTAGTAAAATTTTTTTTTTATTATTCTCAGTAGATGTCAGCCCTCTTATTATTTTTAATTATGATCAGAAAAATTATGATGCCAAATGGCATCACTGAGACTGAAATGGTTGAAATATGTTTAGGGATGATGATAATTTAAGCTTAAAAAATGCTAATTTTATATTTCTCCAATTTGTTACAACAACTTAGCATATGAGTTTTATTAACACATTAAAAAAATATATGAATTTGTTTGTACTAAATTGACATTTTTTTCATTTAATATTTTTTAAAAATAAATTATACAATAACTTACCGCCTTCAACATATAATTTTTTCGTAACTTTTCTTTAATGTTTTCAAAAATAAACTCAATTTCTCAGGGCTATTGCCCCTAGGAACCTCAACGCCCCGATGGGGAACAACAACAACAACCAATCTTCCATCCAGCGCACCAACAACGGGTCCACCTCCATCAAACCAACCGCCCCACAAGTCATCGTGTTGGACGACCCCAAAACTCCAACCATGTCCAACACCAACAGACTGTCCCACTTTTCATCCAACCTCGCGGCCACCATAGCTTCCCACCCCGGTCTTCAAATACAACCCACAAACAATAAGTATTCAAGTAAGTTTTGAAGAGATATTGTCAGGGGGTTGTTACACTTATGACTTGCGCTAGAGCCCCCCTTTTTTTTCCTGTGCTGGAGTCTTGCTTGTCAGGGGTTGTTTGGATCGGACCGACGAAAGCTGCTTTTGTTTGTCTGTTGCGACTACAGCTATTTGCTAAATAAAAGCTTCTTCACTCCTTCCTTGCCAACCTAAATTGGGTATATGGAAATATGCTTTGGAGAAGATCCTTTGGTAAAGAGTCCCATAAATTATTTGTGAACCCTTAAAAAAAACATGTTTAGAAGATTAATTTCATTTCAGGTCTAATAGATCTGGATATTACTTGAGAAAATGTGGCAATTTTATCAAAAGGAAAAGTGTATTTTGGTTTTTTTAGATGCCAAATTGGTTTTTAACTTCGGTTGTTTTGGATCCGATTTTTATTTTGAATAAATTTTCATTTTTTAATATCCAAGAAATTTGTTTTGAGAAAATTAGATTTTTCTTTTTAATGTGGGACTGCAGCTAAGTTTTGCTAAATAAAAGCTTCTATATCAAAAGCAAGCTTATGAAAGCTTCGATATCTAAAGCAAGCTTATTTTTTGTAACTTTTCCTGTTCCATTATAAGGAAAAAGGACATTTAAAATCAAAATTTAGAAATTTTACTCGAATAAGGAAAATAAAGAGGAAATTTAGGAAGACAGTCCTGACTAGTGAGACTCAAATTGTACTTTCCATTTTGCCATGTATAATTTGAAGAGTATTCGTTGTAGTGTATTTGTGTTTGTGTATGGAAAGGTTCATGTAGCTCTATTTATAAGAACTTTCATACCCCTTCCCTCTTATATATATGCTTATATACTTGTCTCTCTACTGCATATATTGTGCAATAATACAAATATTGATTCTTCCATTTTTCCCCTTTCCTTTATTGTTAGCATCAAACTAAAAGAGCAACTGAAATATACTAAAAGGATAACATTATGTTAAAATATAACATAAACTGTAAATTAATGTACATTTTAAACTTAGGGCAGTTACTAGAATTTTCCACACTATAGTATTAGAAATGCAAAAATGTATACTATTAAAAAAAACATTTTATGGCAAAATTACTGACATTTTTTTGCATGGTTTGAATTGCAATGTTTGAAAATTTGGTAATGCGCATTAAAGGATTTTTTTTAATGATTTTTTAAAAAAATATTTTGGCAATTTTTTTTGTGTGAAAACAATTACAATTGGTTTGCAAAAATAGCCTCTTCAAAAGTTCACCGAGTTACATTTCTTTCTTTTTTTTTGCACTCAAAACATTTTTTTTACTTTACAGCCATATATTATATATAAGTTAAAAGTTTCTATAGGGTAAAATATTAACCTCTTTTGAGTTAAAATTACATTTTGCTTTAACTTTTTAAATTGGCTAAATAAATAGTTTAATTTAGCCTAATGAATTTAATTCTGATTTTTTTTCGAGAGACATTATTGTGGGATATTGAATTTAACCAAAAGAAAACCTCACATTTAAAATTAATGTAAATAAAATTATAAGAGTATTTTTAAAACAAAATGTAGCAATGTAAACTGATTTTTTCCCCCCTGTGAAGGGATTTTTAATGCATCTTTATCTTTTGAGGGGATTTTTGCTTCACAATGTTATGTATTCTCTTATGTAAATAGTTTTTATCTAGGCTAGAATCAAACTAAAATTCTCACCAAAAACAGAAGCTTCAGAAAGTCAATATAGCAATACCTTATGTGAATCATGAATGCAGAATAGTACAAATAGAAGTATGACTTGAGTGGGGCGACCACTGGTCTATTGTACAAATAGAAGTAGGAAAGTACAAATTTTTTTTTGCTGTTGCAACAAAAATGAAGAATTCAGGTTTGATTCTTACCTATTAATTTATGGACCCACAAAGCCTTTTTTAAAAAGTATAATTTTGGTTAAGTTTTTTTTAAACTATTCTCTTAAATTAACTGCAGTCGAACCCCGTTAATGTGAACTCGAAGAGAGCACTGACACATTTCGTGTTAATCGAATTTCATGTTAACATCAGGAATTGTTTTACATTGAACCAGTGAAAATTTTAAAAATAACATTTAAAAAGTAATCAAATTTTTCTTTTCTAATACATTATACTCATAATGTGCTACATATATATATTATTAGTAATGATATATCATGTAATTAGTAATTCATTTAATATAATTCAATTGAAGTAGTACATACTATAGAAAAATTACGTTTAATTTTTAAAAAAATATTTTTTTCAATGTTTTGTTTCATTTAATGAAAAATTAAATCAATTGCTGAAAATTAATAAAATGCTATGAAAAATAAGGTTCAAATTCTGAACTTTTTGTTTGGTATTAAGCAGGATTCGTCTACAGGGATTTAACGTTGAGATTTTTTAAGCATAAGCTTACAGCTTTTTTGTCTTGAGATGCTTTCAGTTCATGTTAAGCAAAATTTTGTGTTAAGCGAGTTCGCATTAACAAGATTCGACTGTATTAAAAAGTGTTTATTCCATGGCTAGTTAAGTTTGATTAGTTTTACTTAATGCTTATTATATTTTCAATGAGTTGTACTGTCATTAAAACAGAATTTGGTGTGGTCCTTTTAAAGTTCATTCATCGAAACATCAAGCGAGTGTTTTATTCCCCAAAAATGTTTTTAAATATTGGTTTTGCCATTTTTTGTATTTAACCTCATACTATGTAGATACCGCCTTCATTGTGTATGTGTTTTCCGTCATTGGTTTTACATGGAATACGAATGTGCTATCTATGTTTTTTTATTCATTCGGGCAGACAAAGATTATCTGTATCTCTTAAATGAAGAAAATAAAGTTGTTTTTTTTAAATGTGAAATTTAGTTTGTGTTCATTTAATTAGGCCTTCAGAGTTGACACTATTATTTGGACTATACCACTTTCTGTCTTAAAGTCAGTCTGCTTTTTTTTAACGTTTAAATTTTTTTTAGAAAATTTCTGCGTTTTTTATTATAATGAGTTTATTGTTGTAAGAAAAGTTGTACAATATAACTTTAAATGTTTCATTGTTAGTATTAGAAGATCTTATTAGAACAAGTTTTTTTAGTGGTTTTTCCACTATTTATTTCGGAAAATTTCAAACAAAAATATGTGTATATTTGTCCATTTTGTTTATTAAGTAAACACAAATACGTATTTCTTACCAATACCATTGCGACTGACTGATACAGAAAGCGGTATAAGTTTTTTTTTTGACAAAACAATGATACAAAAAATAGTTCTAGTTATACTATTTTTTCTGACGCATCACATTTTTTTTTATCTTGAATAGTTTTTAAACCAAACACTTAATTTTTTATAAATAACTTCAAGAATAAATGTGGCTTGT
Organism: Hylyphantes graminicola; assembly: GCA_023701765.1. NCBI lineage: Eukaryota > Metazoa > Arthropoda > Arachnida > Araneae > Linyphiidae > Hylyphantes > Hylyphantes graminicola. The sequence goes on from CM043113.1 coordinate 11,530,413, forward strand.
TATAGACAAAACTTTTCCATCAAATATAAAAGGAGACCAAAAAATTTCAAATAAAAAGCTGTGAATAATTCTTCAAAAGAATTTTAAATACACAAATTGCCTCCCCTATTAAAAATTTATATTCTAAAAAATTTTTGGTTTTTAAGACTACTTCTGTAGCAAATAGTAAAATTAGAAAAAAGTTCTAAGCTACTTGTGTAGCTCTTGTGGGACGATAACTCAAACTAACCTAACATCTAATGTATGAGTATAACCCCTTGAAACATTAAAACATACAATGATTCCAATAACACTTTTTATTCAAATACAATTAAAGCAGTGAAAACTATTCATTTGAACAAACTTTTTGAATTTCGGTAGCTTTGCTTTGAACAAAATGTAATTGGTTTTTTTTTAAACCACTTTTTTTAGTACAGTAGAGTCTCGGTTATCTGAAATTCGACTTAACCAGAAGGCTGTGGAATTTTTGTGTGTGCTTTATATGAAATGTACGCATAAATGCCTAAATAAAGAAATGCACAAAAAATAAATACATATTCTCAAAATATGCAGCATTTTTTTTTTGTTGCTCAATTTGGTTCGTTTTAAAGCAGCCCACCACATCTTTTAAACGAAAATGTCTAAAGTAGGGGCTTCACCTTGCCCTTCTATGTATCTAAGTGTCTGATCCAAGATTTTTGTAGCTTCCTTATGCAAAATGCGCCAATGTGGCACTTGTATGTTAGACTCGCTCATCTTCATTATCAGGTTCTTTTTAGTCGTCCGAGCTACTGGTCGTTTTTCTAGGTGTGAGGTGAATGATTTCCGGTTATTTGAAAATTCCTAAGGAATCTCGATTAACCGAAAGTGCTCCGGTCCCGTACCTTTCGAATAAACAGAACTCTACTATATGGCAACGTTTTATCTAGTCATTTAAGTATTTTTAAAATCAAACTTGTTCTTATTTTATTTATAATTTTTTTATGTATATTTTTAATTTTAATACTTATTCTACTAATAAACTAATTAGTTTAAATTTAAGATTTACTTGTTTTTAACCTCAAACTACTAGTATAATTTTTATATAGATTGTTATTGATCTTGCATGGGTTACATTGGTTTCTTTCAATACCTCATTTTGATAGAATTTTCAGCAAAGCTTCTATGGTTTCCTCTATAAAGTTGTTTAAAGTTTTTGTATAGAAAATGGAAAAAACGAACAAAAATTTGACGATCACTGTCTTGTGTCTTTTAGAAAAAATCCCTGTATAATTACTGAGGTTTTCCTTAAAAATTAGTTGATTAAAGGTTGGCGGAAAAACAAATTTTATTGAATTGATCTTTAATTTACTATTTTGGAATCAATATGACGGTAAATAAACATGTAGACCTTTATTTGAGTTTCTTTTAAATGGGGTGAGGCTCTGTTCCTTAAAATTTCTTTCACTTCTCTTGATATATATTCAATAAAAAATTGAATCAATTAACTGTATGACAAAAGCCCTATGGTGAACGATAAAACCACGATCTTTATTAACATACCAATTTTTTTATGTGTGGTTATTTTACTTTCAAATGCCTAGTTCATCATGCAAAATGCATGTTAAAATAAATTGTAAAGCAAGATTAGGTAATAAAATCGACTAAAGGTGTATTTCTTTTTGACATCGAAAAAAAAATTCAGTTTAATTTGAATTACTTGAAGAATTGACTTATTTTTATCTTAACTTCCTTGCAGATGCCCAATCTTCAGTTCAGTTAGTTCAGATTTCAAAGTAAGTTTTTTCACAACAAATTCCTTAAAAAGTATTAACAGTAATAGCTTAGTTTTGTTAACAGTGGGTCAATTTTGTGTATGTGAAGGAGATAATGTATTAATTTTTAAGTTAACTATACTTAAAAATTTTTAGCCATAAACCTATAGGAAGGGGTTAGTCTCATTTGCCTAATGCATTAGTTTTAAGGCTCCTTTACATGTGCCATCGAATACATGGAATGTCAAAATCCCCATTAGGGGAAAAAGAGGTCAAGCAGGATTTCTAACCCAAATGATATTCTGTGGCTGAATCCATGGTATGAAACATCAAACCCTCCTTCATTGGAGGGTTTGCGAACACCCCCCCAATGAACCCTGCAATTCCGGTTCTGTCTGGGAAAAATTCCCCAAGAGGGAAAAATTGCTAAGTTTGCTCCTTAATCCATGGATTCGATGGCTCATGTAAACACTGCTTTAGAATACAAAATTCTGTGAAAGTATTGTTTGGCAATGTTACCTTTTACCCCTGCAGCTACTAAAATAGTAATAACAAAATTAAACAATTTGAAGGGAAAATATCACCCAATTATTTTGTTATTGATAAAGTTTGAAAATAGTTGTCAAGTAATTGTCATTTTGAAACTTTAAAAATTAATTAAATAACCAGATATATTACTTTCAATTACCTAGTATTGTGTTGTCAACTCGTTTTGGAGGGTGATGATTTTAAAAAAGTTTTTTTGTACATTGGTCAGTTTGAAACCCCTCTACAGCTGGTACTAAAAGAACTACTAACTTCAAATTTAACACTAGAGTTCCCAGTACATGTTGAAACATAATACGATTTTTAAAAAAATGACATGTACGCAAAGAGTAGTTTGAGCAGTTCTTAAATTTTTGCCAAATAATCCATTGGATTAGACCATTGGAAGTATAACCACCCTTCTTAACCTGCTTTTCAATAGACTCTGTTTTGCTGTTGTACTTTTTGTCAAGCCTTTGAATAAAAGTCTTGAGCCATTATGTTAAGTCTAATCACCTTTTGGCTATCTCTAAATATATTTTTTTTACTGTTCGTAAGTTAAATTTTGCTAGTTGTAAGGATTTTTATTTTAATTGGTGCCTTTTCGAAAGTGAAAGTAACTCCTTCAATGTTAACCTATGGAGAAATTTTATAGTTTTTTCATGACTAGCATGTATAATTTTTTATTGAATATTTTCAAACCTGTTGGTATGTGTAGGTATTGATAAGCCCCTGTTTGTGTGTAGCTAAATCCTTGAAAGTATTTTTGAAAATATAATTGAATCCTCTTGTCTTTACAAGTTACATTGCTTTGCATGGCGAGCTTATAATTTTTTTTAATTAACCCAGGGACAATTAAAAAAGCACAAGCATGCGGCCTATCAATACCTAAGCATGCAGCAAATTTAAAACAAATGAGTTTAAAAAAAAATGTTGATGCTTCTTATGAAACACTGCCCAATTTCTGCATAGATTAACATTGTGGAAGTTTATTTTGTTTTCAGAAATTTCTGTCCCCTTAATATACATTGTATGCCTTTCTTATCCATAAAAATATACTTTCAGTGCATCATTGGTTCCAAGTTCCAATTATCCTACATTAGCAGCTCATTTGCAACCAGTAAGTAAATAATTAATGTGTAATGTTATTCTAAATGCAAATTAATTTGTAAGTTGCATAACTATTTCCTGGTAGAAAAAAATTCATCTGTAATCTAGCATTCTCTATTTATCAGCAATCTTTGTTTATCTTAGTCTAACTTTTGACAAATTGTAAAGGATACTGTGTAATAAAACTAGTTTAATTAATTTTATTTATTTAGTAAAAGTTGTTTATATTAAATAAGTTCTGTTTTGGTATTGTTCCTTTCTTCTGTGTGCAATGAAATATTTATGATGGAAATCTGATCATTCTTTTCATATCGAATCCTATATTATCAGCTTCAGAGCAGTGTGCTTAAGTGCAACATAAACATAAAAAATTAAGCCAAAATTTTTTTTATATTTACTAAATATTTTTTTGCTAAAACAGCAATACTATGACATAGCTAATAAATAAACAATCCTAATAGGCCCTTTGCCATGTAACAGATATGGCTTCTTCCAATTTAGTTATTTCTTAATATTTATCTATAATTTCAGACACAAACTGCAGTTAAAACTGTCAACACTGCCCTACCTCCGTCCTATGCTCAGCAGCACATGATCATAACAAGTCCTGCCACATCTGTCCCTGCCACAAATCTCATCACAACGGTGAATTCTTCTTCTTATCCAGCCACCAATTCTACAACCACTGCACAAGTAGAGTCATATTTGACCCAATTGCTTCTTTCAAGGAAAAGTTCCTTGTCATCTAATGTGTCCATCCAACCCACTGGTGTACAACAGGCACCAAAACCTGCCGTGATAACTCCGTCCAGTCCTTTGTTACCAACAGGGTTTTTCAACAAAACTCCAGTCACTAGTCCTGTCGTTTCAGTTAAAACTCCATGCATTACCCCTGCTGGTTCAGTCACGTCTCCAGCCAGCAGCCTGGCTGTTTCAGTCAAGTCTCCAGCCCGCAGCCCGGCTGTTTCAGTCAAGTCTCCAGCCAGCAGCCCGGCTGTTTCAGTCAGGGCTCCAGCCAGCAGTTCAGCCAATTCAGGGATTGATTCTCTACTCAGTAGCCTAGCCTTGCCACCCGGTATGGTGATTGAAACTCCTGCCGGTAGCCCACTGCTGTTACCTGCGGTTCCCGTTCCCCCTATCGATGCTCCAGAGATTACCATCGACTCATCTCCTGAGGTGCCCCTTGTCACTGCCTTGGACCCTGCTTACTTGAAAGCCCTGGTCTCCTCTAAAGATGGCGACTTTGACGAAACTGACGATTCTGATTCCTCGCTACCATCCATAGGCACTTTGCTCAACACGGCCCAAAGTGGCACCTCACCCAAGGTTTCCGCAGTTCCCGCCACTGGCCAAGCTACAACAGTCTCCCGTGCGTCATCTAAGGAAGGTAAATATAATTTCAAAAAGAAAATAAAAAGTGAAGAAAGGACAGGGTGGTAACAGAACCTGGAAATCAGGGAATTCTCAGGGAACTTTTTATTTCTGGAAATATCAGGGAATTCTCATGGAATTTGGAAATTTTGCAAAATATCAGGGAATTTTTTCTATTTTGGATTTCTTAAACAGTAGGTTTAGGTTCTTGTGATCACTACTAACGGGCACTTGATTAAAACAAAATCTTGTTCCGATTTTCCTGAAGAGTTAATCTTGGAGGAATGATCAATCTCTCTCACGAAATCATGTATTAAATGATTTTCTGATCACATGATTCCTCTAAACTTATTCAGATTTTCGGTAATGTAGCAAACTTAGGTAGGCCAACCCATAATCCGGAAAGTCTTAATTCCCACGATATCTGAATTAAATTGTGTGTATTGCATGTTTTCTAGGTAATTGTAAAATCAGGGAAATCTTTGTGAAAGTATCAGGGAAATCATGGAAATATCAGGGAACTTTTTTTCCAGAATTTTGTAGCCACCCTGAAGGAGATCCCGACTGACCTTCTCATCATGGGGTCTAGCCAGCCAAGATCTCCGGAGGCGTTCCTGAAATGGACTGTGCCCGCTGTAAGCAAAATCAGCAGCCCACAGACCCCGACGGCTCCGAAACCAAACAAAGAGGAATAAAATATACAAAAAAAGATCTTGGCTGGCTAGACCCCCTGGTGAGAAGGTCAGTCGGGATCTCCTTTCTTCACTTTTTATTTTCTTTTTGTATTTACACTGCTCAAAACAATTTGGAGAGCACTTCGCATACTTTTGTTAACCCTGTCAGTTCCAACGTTTTCTTTTTTATTCTAGAAATCTAAAATTCATGAAATACATTCATTATGCATCCAGAATGATAATGAATGAGTGAGTAATGAGTAAAAATTATGAACTGATGAATGAGTAAAAATTATGGGAAAAAATCTAAAATTTTTAAACTGAAATTTAAAGAGGGGAAAAATGGAATCATAACTTTTGAATAAATTATAACAATTTTTTCAAAATTTTATTTGTTAAAAACACTTTTATAACATCTAAGAATTGTAAGCGATAAGAATTCGTTGTCAATTTATTTCATAATTTTTTTTGGGAGATAATTTTATTTTACCGTGCTTTTCATATTTTCAATTAATTAAACCCAACATTATTTAATTCTTTAAAATACATGATTCTTTCATTTAACAATAAATAAGTGCAAGCTATACTTAATGAGAAAAAAAAATCGCAAGCTGATGATTCCAAGTGGAATCATTGGGGGTGAAAGGATTTAAACCATGAAAGTTCCCTAATTCTTTTGAGCAGTGATTCAGATTATTAGATTCAGATATATTTGATTATTATTAGATTATTATATATATTATTATTCAGATTATTTTGTACAATCAAGCTGCTTTTAGTGCTATTGTCATTGTAATTTTTGTTTTTATTTCTTTTAATCATTTGCTTGTTTGTAATCTAAAGTAGGTAATAATGCCTTGGCCCCAAGCAACGCTGAGGACGAAGGAAGCCTCAGCGAGAATTTCGAATCCCAATGTCGCACCGACCCTAACGACGACTACTGTGCTGTTTGTAGAGATGGAGGGGAATTGGTGTGCTGTAGTTTCTGTCCGAGAGTTTATCACTACAGTTGCCACATTCCACCTATTCCTTCTAGTCAAATTCGGTGAGTGATTTCAATTTATTAGGTAATTTTTTTTAAAGGACTCCCTTGGAATTCCATATCTTGAAAATCATAATGTTATTCCTATGGAGAATATTTGCAAGTCAATTACCGCCACAATTTTATTAAAAGGTTACTAGTATCTTGTATCATTGTAAAGAACGAAAGGAACTAAAAGGATAAAACTAATTTGTTTTGTGAAAATCACATATTTAGTATTTTTAATAATTTTTTGAAGTTTGTAAAAAATGGAGTAAGCATTAAGTTCTAATTAAAAAAATTATTAAAAATACGAAATATGTGATTTTCACAAAACAAATTAGTTTTATCCTTTCAGTTCCTTTCGTTCTTTACAATGATACAAGAAACTGGTAACCTTTTAATAAATTTGTGGCGGTAATTGACTTGCGAATGTTTTCCATAGGAATAACATTACGATTTTCAAGATGTGGAATTCCAAGGGAGTCCTCTTAAGCATGAAAGCTTGATGTTTATGTTTATAAGTTCAGTTGAGCTATCGTCACACTACACTCCTTGTCAACCTAAGTTGTGTAAATGGAAATATGATATGGAGAAGATCCTTCCACAATTTGTCAATCCATCCAGAAAACATGTTTAAAACATTAATTTCGTGGAAGGTCTAACAGATTTGAATACTATTTGAGAAAATTTGGCAATTTTGTCAGAATGAAAAGTGTATTTTGGTTAAATTGTATTAAGATCATTTTGTGTGTAAATATTACCTTTCAAGAGTTTCCAACTAACAGACTAACAGTGCTTTTCCCTCTGTCTTTTTACTCGTTGTTTTTACCCAAGTTACGTTGGCACGGAGTATAGAGTTGAATGACAGCTATCGGCGATGGGCATCACAATTTAATTTAGAACCACAGCAACTGATGAGTAGACACCCAATGCAATTTTTAAGGGAGGCTTCGTACATGACTCCTCAGGACTTTGGTGCTTATTTAATGTAGTACACTCCCTCTACATGGGGTATTAATCGTCGGACTCTTTGTATGCACAGATTAGTCGGCAATTATCTTGGAAATGCCTGGGCTCAAACCTTGAAGATTTTGCATGACACGCTAGCGCCTTACTGACTTGCCTCTCAGTTAAGGGGGTTCAGTATGTTGTATATCGGTAATGTTAAATTGACCAATTGCAATGTACCTTTTCACAATAACTACTGATCAGATCATCTTAAAAATTTCTGTGTGTGTTATACCAACCTTATATATTAATCTGAGGTTAAAAGTTTTTTTTGAAATAACTGTTAGATTTTTTTAAATAAAATAAGTTTTAAAGTACCCAAAAAATCATGAAATTTTTCACTTTTGCCCCCTAATTTTTTTTCACTTTAGTTTTATTAAAATTTATGACCTCAGATTAATCTATACTATGTATTACATCATATAAAAAAAGTTTACGAGAAAACATAGCATAGTTTTTGAGAAAAGGTACATCGAAGTTCAAAAAATCAAGTTCTGAGCAAAATGCTTTTAAAGTTTTTATTGTTAACCGTTTCAGTAAGGAAAGGGTTAAATAAAATGGCTTTTAATGTCAAAAATATTTTTCCAATCGTCTTGATACTTTGTGACATTATTAATAAAGGTTGTAATAGTATTTTAAGCCAATAATTTCTTTTTTGATTTTTTCACCGATTTTGGGGTACTGAACCCCCCTAATGTTTGTAAGCAATAAAATTCAAGTTAATTTTTTTAATGAATAATCTTTTATTAGTGATATTGAATGGAGATGCCGTATGTGTATGGATGGTACAGAAGATGAAGACGGCTCAAGTAAGAGGAAAGCTTTAGGCTTAGAAGGGAAAGAGCTTATGGTAAGAAAGTACATATTACAGTAGACTTCTTAACCGGCTTAAACTGGACCGAGGGTAAGCTGGTTAAACGAAAATCCGGTTAAACCGGAGAAATTAAATAAATTGAAATTTAGATGTTTATTTGATTGCCCTTTTGTTTATTGATGATACTTGCCTTTTGAAATACATGTACAATTGAAATAAGATGTCATTTTACAGGTTATTTTATATATTATTATTGGTATTTTACATTTTTGATTACATACCTTAAAAAACGACACCGAAAACCGATTGAATTAACCAAAAACTTGTATTTTTGGCTATTTTTAACATTTAAAGGGTGGAATTTTTTTAGCCCAGTTAAAGCGGAGATCTGATTAAACGGAGGCCGGTTAAGAGGGAGTCTACTGTATTACGATTGAAGTTCGATTTCGATAATAAACTAATAATATGTTGTTTTTTTTAAATGTTTCCAGAACTAAATTTTTTGGTGGTTTGGTCTGGCTCTTTTATGGTAAAAAGAAACTTGAAGTTTTGGTTACATTTATGTCACTAAAATAACTACATTTGGCCTTTAAATGATGGAGTTTGTCATTTTAAACCATGGTCAACTGGTGAGAGTATCGCCTAAGGGTCTAATTTAAAGTAATAGTAGGGTGGCAAGACATGCATTTTACAGAACAGTTCTACTTTTCTTAATGTTATGTCCTGCCTGTTTCAATAAGCTCTGATATATACTTAAAATGTCCTTATGTATGTACTGCATTTTACGCACAAATAATTATATACTGCATTTGATAAGCACAAATAATTATGTAATGTAATGGAAATTAAAAGTGGATTGTCTAGATCAGCGGTTCCCAACCTGGGGGCGATCGCCCCCAAGTGGGCGATTTGTGTTTTCAAGGGGGCAAAAATTACTTGAGGGGCGATCAGGGGGCGATGAGTATTCAAGGGGGGGGGGGGGGAATTAAAAAATTAAAATCGTTTACCTTTGTTCAGTAAAACCATTCTCCAACCATAACCAGACCCAGCTAATTTTTACTTTCAACTCTTTTAAATTTTCTTGAAACCAGTAAAATGATCTTAGTTATAATTATTTCACTTTTGTTCTTTAAAAATATGTGTTTTATGTTTTTTCTATTTTATTTAAAAGTGACCGGATAAAGCTTCTTTAGTTGTTTTTATTAACAGTAGTAAGTGTTATAAAACTGTTTTATAGTTATTATTTAACTCAAATTATGATTAGACATAACATGAAAATTAAAAGGGGGCGATGGATGTTAATCAACCTAAAGAAGGGGACGATGGTCCAGAAAGGTTGGGAACCACTGGTCTAAATATTTTCAATAAATAAATTCTGACCAGATACTGAGTCAAATTTTTATGTATATTTTTGAACCCTTTTTTTTTGCCATAATATACACTTCACACACGACACTGCAATCAGATTACTGCCTGACAGTCTATTTTTTACTATAACTGGGCTCGCACGTCCCTTTACTTGTACAAAAATTACAAATTTTTAGGCAATTTTTAAAGAATTAACCCTCTAATGCATACTGTTGCCGTTTGGCAACAGGTAACATAATCCACTTTATTCTATTAAAGTAGAGCTCCCTCTCGACAATTTTTTGTTTTTTCATCTATTGCTATCCATTTTAAAGTTTTAGTTACTAATAATCCTCATAGATGACAGTAGTAAAAGTGTAGTCAAAATTAAAGAGTGAGGTTAATAACCGTTGTGAAATTACGTTTTTGGCAGTATTCAAGTAATAATAAAATACAAATAAATTGTTTTGAAAAATTAATCATAGTTAAAAAGGGGTATTTTTAAATATATTTAGTGATTTTCTGGTCATTATTATCAAAATTGGAATTTTGTAGTTGTTTTTTGTTTTATAGAATTTAAAAAAAAAAAAATTGAAATTATTTAAATTCTAATGCAGTTTTTTTTTTCAGTATTTTTCCCATATTGTATGAGTATTAAAGATACATATATATTTTTTGGGGATGAAAATAAAAATTCATGCATTAAAGGGTTAAAAAGCTTTCTAAAAAGTTAAATCATTCATAAACAATTAAAATAGTAGATTAATAACGAGTGATTGTAATTTAGTGTGCAAGTTAGCTCCACGCTTATCCATATAATTTTTTTTAGTTTTGTGAAAGAATTCTTTTGGAGGTCATGTGTCATCCTGGTGGTACAATATTCCATAACAGGGTTAGCAAAAAGGTAATAGAATCTTAATCGAACCATTGTTACTTATGTAAGCTTTTTATAATTGAAGAGCTTAGTGGAAGAACCAGCAAGTGAAGAAATTGAGATTTTTGTATCAATGGACATATTACTAATTTCTTTAACGATAACAAGTTTCATTTTTTTATTAACTTTAAATTTAGTATATTTTTTACGCTTTACAAGTGCCATTTTCAACAGATTCCATTACAGGGTTAGCAAAATGGTACTAGAATTTTAATCGAACCATTGTTACTTCTTTTGTAAGCTTTTTATAATTGAAGGGCTTGGTGGAAGAACGTGCTAAGTGACCATTTTGAAAAAAATTGAGATTTTTGTATCAATGAACATCTTACTAATTTCTTTAACGTTAACAAGTTTCAATTTTTCATAAACTTTAAATTTAGTATATTTTTTAAGCTTTACAAGTACCGTTTTCAGCAGATCCTAGTGTAAACGAAAAACTTGAAATCCCATTTTCTTGTTTTGACATTTTTGTCACCTAGCACGTTCTTTCACTCTGCTCCTCAATTGTCCATTGTAAATTCAATTTTTTTAAAATTCATTATTTCTTATTTTCAACTTTTCACATACTGCATTGTGTGAAATTTCAAGAAATTTTAAGAAATAATGATTCACATAAAATTCTCTTTTCCATACAACTTTCTAGTGCTTCCATTGGTAAAAAATAGACATTTATTGCACATGCACTGTTTGTTTAAAAAAAAATGATATCAAAATTACTATCACTGTTATTCTTAAAGATACTAGTTGTAATAGTTTCAAATTAAATCACTTTTATAAAGCATTATTGTGTCTGTGATTTATTAAATATTAATATATTTTATTATAGGTTGCAAATTACTATAAAATTATTAAGAAGCCCATGGAATTTGATACCATGAAAACCAAAATTAATCCTTCAAGCTTTGAACATTATGCAGATGTTGAGTCCTTTATTGATGATATGATTCTATTGTTGAGAAATTGTTATACCTTTAACCCAGTAAGTTTAAAAATTTGGATAAATTTCTTTTAAAATTTGAATTTGTTATTTCATTTTTGAAATTTTTATTTAAGGACTTACCCGGTGTTGCACGGGTTGGAAAAAATAAATACCAAATCGATCCAAGTATTTGTACCATACTACCATTTAATCTGTTATAGGATAATAAACTTATGTTACTTTTCCCATTCGGTATAAAGTACAGAATCCCGTTACTTATATGACCATAAAAATTCAAAATTTAAAAAAATGCTATAAAATTAGCGGATAATGTCATAGCAATTTCCCGAATAAAAACATTTTAGCTCATTTGGCATGTTTGAAAAATTTGGCGAGGAAAATATATAGCTACCAACAACACACACATTCAGCTTTGGCGCAATGACCCATCGCACAACCAACCAGCTAATAAAGAAAAAAGGTCATTTGGCACGTTATTTGTAATAACTTGGCGAGTTTATCAAAGTATTTGGCGAAAAAAGAAAGACATAAAACAAAAATATGCATCTCCATTGCGGTGGCCTTAAAAAAATCATAGTTCAGCATAAGCTTAACTATGCTTTTAAAAAATTTCTAATTAAAATCCTATATTCACAATAAAATAATAGAATGGAGACTGGTAGGATTACGTCACGTGAATGATATCAATTACTTTTTGAAATTATTAATTTAGTTGTCGCAGTGCTTGGTATATAGTTGTCGCCAAAGTTTGCTATAATACCAATTTGTCAGGGTTGGCGTAAAATTGCCGGCAACGATTCTTCAAATAAAAATAAATTAAAAATCAATTTATAGCTTAATCGTAAATGATAAAAATATAAAATTTTTAGCTTATGTGACCTTGGCGATCAAGTTTATAAATACCAACAACAACGTTAGGAATTACAAAAATTGGTAGCGCTTTTCGAGATCCGCTGTTGTTGGAGGAAACCTTCCAGTTTATATCGACGTCCATGATAATTATTTATTAATATATCGAGTTAAAAATAAAATATTGCATTGATAAGATTAAAGAATGATATAAAATGAAAGTTTACTACTTAAAATGATAGTAACTGAATCTTTAAAATGAAATTTATAATATATTTGTAAGTTTTTGAGAATAAAGTATTTTCTTTTTTACATTTTAACTATTTTTGAAAAAGTTAATTTTAATTTCATCTGCTGAATGGCAACGCGAAAGAAAAATGTTCATCGGATTTGAGCCAATGTGGTGTAGTTTTTCCAGAAAAATCGAATTTTCTCTAAAAATAGAATATTTTGAGCTCTGAAAGTTCTTATTTTGTAACTCAAGTATAAACTACGCATTTGTGCCAAGTTACGAGTCAAACAAATGTCTAGTTTGTGAGTTTCGGAGAGACATACACACATACAAAACTTCATTTTTATTATTATAGATTATAAATTACATTAGTTTTAAGTGTTCAGTTTTATAAAAAAAGATTTATATAAACTTATTTAGGAATCAGTTGGGCTGTTTAAAGGTTGTTTTTGTTATAGGTTGATTTAGAGTAGTATTATTTTTAGTACTTCTTGATTACTGAAACAAGTATGCTTTGAATGCTATAAACACATACTTTTTTACTATAACCTCTTGACACCCCAGTAAATTTCTACACATATATTTTTATATATGTTTTAAAAAAAGTTCATATTATCTTTATTAAAAGTATTTTTTACAAGTAATTTTGAATTTTTTTTTAACATTTGCTAAGGGGCCTGTCAATTTCATGTAATTGGTCTAAAAACTTTTCAGGTACAGGCATGAAAGTTTTCCGCCTTTCGGCTGATTTCCGCCTTTTTTAATCTCATTTTGGCTGATCCTGAGATCGATGCAGAACCGTTGAGAAATTGTGACCCATATATATATGAGGGGGGTCCTAAGATCAAACGGACGAGATTTTACTCAGTCGGCAATGTTTTGATTCAACCTTAATTCAGATCAGTCAATCACTTTCTCTAAACGTATCTCGTAGGACAGTGACACAATGAAGGAGGCGGGGCTATTTCTTACGTGGGCCAATAAGAATAGCGGATTTAAGAGTTAGATTTATCTGTGTTAAAAATGTGAAGTAGTTTTGGTTTGCTTGTCATCTTAGGGAATTATAACTGTCAATAATAGCTGATAGATCAAAAACAACTAAGCTTTTTCTTCTTTTATTGGATTATTTATTTTCAAACGAAAGTTTCTATGGCCGACAGCGGGAAAAATTAGTCTGCTCACGTTATACTCAAAACGGTAATACAAAAACCGACCTTAAGATGAAAATGCATGTTCATTTAATAATTGGTATCGATGGAAAGTGTTTTAAACGTTGTATTTTGTGCATTTCATAACATATTGTTTCAAAAATCGCTTGGCGGTCTGGCGCAATTGGCGTTATTTTGAAATCGAAACTTAAAATTAAAAGGTCTTGGAAATAAGTGTGTGAATAAAATGTTTGTAACAAGTTTACTCGGTTTAAACTGCAGTTTTTATAATGCTTTCTTGAATTTATTTTTTTGTGAAATTAAAATTTTAGGATTTGAATAATGCATTAATAATACCTTTTATTTTTTTTGTGTATTAATTTCGTAATTTCGATTTATAAAATTGGTATTTAAATGCTATTTTTGGAATTCTACTGCTTTGGAATTAGATGGGAACTGCTTTAAAATTATTCTGCTTTGTTAATTTCCAGAAAAATGAGTCTTTTAATGATAGTGAAAAATGAGTGGACAGATTTTTTTTATTAAATATAATTTAATATGGCATTGATATACAGATTTAAAGTGAAACTAAATTAAGTTATTTATGTATTTTTATATGTGTGCATTTTATAGTAACTAATATAATTAGTTTTTTATGGGTTTGCACCGATACGTCGTTACGCCAATAGTGCTAAAAATTTCAATTCGAAGTTCAGCCTTTTTGGTTAGTTTGCACTTTCATGCCTGCAGGTATCCTATCACCAAATGATACCAGAAAAATGACATTCAGATTTTCAAAAAGCAATTTCTGTGCTTTCTAATATATAAGCAATTTCTGAGGCCCAGTGGCTTAGTGGTAGTGCTTCGCATTGCCACGCCACAGGTCCGGGGATCGAATCCCGGATTGGGCGAGGTTGACCCATTCTTTCATCCCTTGAGTGGGTCGATAAAATGTGTACCAAGCATGCTTGGGAACTAAACACTGGACACTGGGGGTTCCGCGTTAGGCCGACCACCTTACCGGGACATATGCTTAGCACCCCAGAGCCCTAGGTCACAAAAGCTGAAATGGGCACGGCAGGAATCGGCCCAGTAATGGGCTGTTGCGCTGAGGAGTTTTTAATTTTCTGTGCTTAAAATTCAAAGTAAATTGTGTAGTAAGACGAAATATCAAGTTAAATGGTTGTCAGATCTCATGAAGATATGCTACCACAAACAATATATAATTTTTTAAAAATGTAAAAGTAACTACTACTTCGCAATTCATTTTTTTATTTATATTCTTTTTTCCTTCTAGAAAAATTCACAATATTTCACCAACGGCGAAACCATCGAAATGTACTTCAGGCAGCGTTTGGAGCATTATCTCCCATCATATGTTCACCTTTTCTCAGAGGATGTGTTTGCAGATTATAAGATTTAACGTGTCAATTGTTATCTAACACTTTTGGGTAATTGATTTTTTTGTGTGATTTAGTATAGTATAAATAATTTTAAAAGTAAGAATTTCTTATAACAGTTTTTTCAATATACAGTTAAACCTGGTTCTGTTGTGATTAAAACAATAATCCCATAATATTTGTGATAAATAGTGTGACACCTTAAAATATTTTTGAAATTAAAGTAAAAATAAGTTGAATGTTTAAAAGGTCATTCTCAAGTCATACTGCTAAGCTTTTTTTCATCTATTGAAATGCATTAATGTAGTGCATAAAAATTTATTTAATTATGAATTTTAAAATGCAAAAATTTTGCAGTGTAGTGATTCACTCATACACAAGTTCCTTCAACACCTCCTCCCTAAAACTAATTTTATATTATCTTAAATTATATTTATCTATCTAGTATTTTAATATAATATCAGTGTTACTTTAAAGTATACTTTATAAAAATATGGTTCAAGGAATCACATTTTTATATCATTCCGACATTAATTATATATTTATTGTAACCGAATGTCTTGCAACCAGGTGTGGCTGTATCCATATATTTTTTTTTCAACTGATAATATAATGTAAGGAGAGTTAACAACACCATTTGCTTAATTCCAAAATATTTTTTTAAAAAAAGTAATATCTTTTTTACTAAAAATATTTTTGTCTTTTCACTTAATAGTTTGGCCAAAATATGTCATATAAACTTTTAATTTGAAGTTTAAGAGAAAATTTGGAACTATTTTTATAATAACCAGTAAATGTTTTTTGAAGGTATCAATGATGTGAGATAGTATGATTTCCAAATTAAAATATATTTTAAATAAAAAATCAGGAATTGTAAAAAAGAAGGTATATTTTTTTACAAGTATTTTGAAAGTTTAAATAACATTTATAATGTTACCACTGAAATACTGACACCAAATTTCATTAAAAAAAATTCTTTTTTAAACTATGTTGAATGTAAACAACCATCTGTAATCCAAAACATTTTCTTAACAACCAAAAATATATTATTAAAATTATTCATTTAATAATATTTAATTTGGATTTTTAATTAACATTCAATAGAGATAGATATAATACTTAGGATATATATAATGCTTAGTCATAAAAAATGTACTAGGATTAAAAAATTCAAATTGACAAAATCATCAATTTATAATGGATGCTATTTTTAGAGTTTGGTTTAACGACAATAAATCCAATTTTTTTACATGTAGAAAATTGAATTTTGAATTAATAGTTTTGATCTTTAAAATCTATTTACGTTGTTTAGGAAATGTATTGGTCATTCCTCAGTAACATATACATGATAAATCCCCTACTTTTTTAAATGTATACAATTACAAAAGTTTTTGATTGTTGCTTTGGGGAACTTGCATATTGTATTTCGGAATCTGTGCCTATGTGACCACAGCATGAGACCCATTGTCTATTGTTGCAATATGTATTGTATTCCAATTATTTTGCATATGAAAAGTTAAAGATGTTTACAGAGTGTTGAGCTACAAGGCATTTTTCAAATATCTTAATGTCTGTTAAAAAGGTGCAATTTTGTACAAATTTTCATCCCTTAGTAACCCAATGACAGCGGTTTTGTGATTGCCATTAACACATTCATTTCTGAAAAAAAACATTGAACGTTTAAGTTTTTAAATTCATTTTTTTTTTTGTAACTTACACTCCTTGCAAACCTAAGTTGGGTAAATAGAAATATGCTATAGAGAAGATCCCATAAATTATTTGTGAATCCATCCAAAAAACATGTTTAAAACATTAATTTCATTTAAGGTCTAACAGATTTGAAGATTATTTGAGAAAATTTGGCAATTTAATCAGAATGTAGAGTGTATTTTTGTTGAATTGTGTTCGGATCATTTTGTATGTAAATATTACCTTACAAAAGTTTCCAATTAACAGGCCGATCGTGCTTTTCTATCTGCCTTTTTACTCTTTGTTTTTACCCAAGTTAAGTTGGCACGGAGTGTAGACAGAGAGCTCATTTGTGTAGCAAATTTTCTTGCTAACCATTGTTAATGGGTTAATAAAGGAGATTTCAATGTTAAATTGTGAGAAAATTTCAGTTAAACTGCAACTTGCAATATGTTTACAGAATTACTAAAAATATCACTTTCATTTCAAGTGAAGATTAGCTTTAAGTATATTTTGTACAATACGATTCCAATGAAACCAGATTCTTTTAATAACATAAATTTAGCCTGTAATGTTACGCCAATTTCCTATGAATAAAAAGTTTTAAAGCAAAAGCTATTTTGTATATAGTAAATGTAATTTAAAAGTTTCATTAATTTTAACACCTTTTCTTGTAATTTCAATCTTTATGTGAAGCCATTTTACTACTTCTTAAAAATAGTCTAAAGTATCTAATTTTTTGAGTAATGAAAAGTATTTTGAAAACTTTAATTCAGAGCTTGAGATGGGCATATTTTGAAGGAAAAAAAGATAATTATTTACAACTCATATTTACTGCAATGTATATAACTTTGTAAATGTTATTTGCTGCTAATAAGGAGATTTTGTAAATATTTGTATTGGACCAAAATGACTGTTATTGCTCAAGGAGAGGAAATGGTGTATGTGTTTATGTTTAATGGCTGGTGTTTTTTGTTTAGCACCATTATTTTTGATTAATAAGTGATACTTCAATGCTAAATTTTGTTAAAATTTGAGCGTAAAGCCTTGCTTATTGCTATAAACCTTGCTTAAAAAACATATTTTTACTAACAGAATATTACAAAACAGTAGCTTGTAGTACATAAGGACAAATCAGGGTGTGGCTTTTTTGTATATTTAAAATTATTTGACTGCTCCTAAATTAACGGATTTAATCTTAGTTTTTTTTATTATAAATATTTTTGTGTATTCAAGTAAATAATTAAAAAAAAAAAGCCTTTCTATAATCTTAGACGAATTCTAGTGTACCAAAAACTAAACTGATTACGTTAAAACATGTATTTTGAAAAATAATTATAGTTTTGCTAAATAAGTGACTTTTGTTACTTAATTGTAATAACTAATGTAAAATTATATATTTAAGTATAGAATGCTAAACAGTTTTCATGGAGCCTTAAAAAAGTAAATATTCTTTTACATATGCAATCCGTATATCTATTATTGATTTTGAAATAAATAAAGTGTACTAAAATAAAGTATTAGGGGAGAGTGTTGTACCTTGGGACAATTTTTACATTTTAATTTTTTTCTTCGATAATTATTGTCAAAATAAAAATTTCAAAGCAGCATTTCAACATACCAATATATTCCTCTATAATATATTTTTTTAAATTCTAGGAGCTTGAAATTAAAAAATTGCCACTCATTTAAAGTAGAGAGGATAAACTGTCCCAAGGTACAACATCATGTTGTACCTTGGAACATGCTTTATAATTCAGTCAATAGTCATACACTTGAACTAATTTGTGTCAGGAAACAAACTTTATTTCAAAATACATCAGAAAATGTGCTCTTTAGAACATTTCATCACACGGAAGGAAAAAGATTTATCAGGTGTTGCCAGAATTATATTTTCAAACTTCAATCATTATAAAATATATCCAAAACAAATCTGAGTTGTATTTTACATGTTTTGTGGAATTGCTCTTAAAATAAATAATAAAGATATTTTTATTTATCCAAATTATTAAGAATTTAATCAAATTATTAATACTGTCCCAAGGTACAACACACTACATGGTTTAAATAAAAGCAAGATAGTGGCCAATCCAAGTGCATTATCATTATTTTCTCACAACCAAAATATTTTAAAATCTTCTCTTTTATGAAGAAAATAAAATGCAGTTGACTTTTTGTAAGAGTACTAGGGTAAAAAATTATATTAGAATGAGAAAAAAAATATTTACTTTGGGGTAATGAAATATTATTTTTTGTCACCAATTAATCAATTCAATGATGCTAGTATTAAATTTTATTATGAGGATGTCTGTTGGTTAAGGCTACTATTAGAAATAAACAATGTATGAATATTGCCAATAGATTCTTAGAAATTGTCAGTGTCCCAAGGTACAAGCGTCCCAAGGTACAACACTCTCCCCTATCTCTTAAAAATAGCTCAGAGCATCGATGTCATTTCATTTCTCCAAATCCTTTTTTCTTGTTACAAAGTAGGTTCTTATACCCGGTCTAGCGTGAATGTAAGCTTCGAAAGCATTTTCCTTCCCCCACCCTGCATGTGGTTTTCTTCGAAACGGCGTTGAGCGTATTTTTCACCACCCTACTTAAGAGGACTCCCTTGTGAATTCCACACCTTGAAAATCGTAATGTTATTCCTATGGAGAATATTCGCAAGTCAATTACCGCCACAATTTTATTGAAAGGTTACTAGTTTCTGGTATCGTTGTAAAGAATGAAAGGAACTAAAAGGATAAAACTAATTCGTTTTGCGAAAATCACATATTTAGTATTTTTAATAATTTGTGAAAGTTAGTAAAAAATGGAGAAAGCATTAAGTTCTAACTTTCACAAATTATTAAAAATACTAAATATGTGATTTTCGCAAAACAAATTAGTTTTATCCTTTTAGTTCCTTTCATTCTTTACAACGATACCAGAAACTAGTAACCTTTTAATAAAATTGTGGCGGTAATTGACTTGCGAATATTCTCCATAGGAATAACATTACGATTTTCAAGATGTGAAGTTCCCAAGGGAGTCCTCTTAAGTTTGAACTATCAACCTCACAGCAGAACCTCAAACGCGTTATAGAATTAGAGAAGCGACGCTCCCCCCGTTTCCTAGAAAACCAAGGGAAGGGATGGGGGAACAAAGTCTTTTTGAGGCTTACATTGTAAATAGACCGACTATAGTGTTAGTTTATTGTATTTGTATTGTATTTTTTTTTATAAAATATGTTTTGTTGTAATTATCTATGTAGTAGGAATGTTGTAAAAAATTCCAGCCTGTATATTATTTGTTTGTGTTTGCGTTGATTCTAAGGGTTGATATATAGCCTTAAATTCGTCCATTGTTTTTATGCTTGTTATTCTGGTCTTAGTAGTGAATGTGCAATATATGAACAATCTTAAACTCATTAACAACGACTTTGTGAATACCATTAACAGCTTCATTTCCAAATCTAAGTGCTCACTCTTAAAACAAGCAAGCGATTTTAACTCTGTCTGAGTTAATGTTCACTCCTTTCGGTGTCGAAAATGCACTTCCCCTATAGGAGTGGGTTTCACTCTTTTGTTGAACCTCCAACAATGTAAACAACAAACGAGCGATTTGCGATTACGAGCGATTTAGGAGTTAATTTTCACTCCTTTCCACTGTCAAAAATGCACTTCTCCTATGGGAGTGAATTTCACTCTTTTGTTTTAAGAGTGTTAACTTTAAGTTTTTGAGATTCGTTTTCCGTATTGTTCAGGATTATGGTCTCCTTTTTTTCTTATAATTTGATTTTTTCTAATAACAAAGCAACATTATTTTTAACTTTTAACTGAAATAATAGTATTTTTTAACTTCTTAAATGTAATGAACCAACGATATGCTGATTGAATTGTCAAGACTGAATTAAAAAATAAATAGGGGCCTTATAAAAAGTCTATAATTTTTTTAATTTGTCATTTAAAGTCAACAATTTTTTGCTCTTGAGTTCCTAAGAAAATTATGAATATTTTACAGATAATTAAATAACTTTATTCGACTTAAGCTCAAATTTGTTTTACATAATATTCTTTTTAGGATACTGGAATATAGAAATCTTCTATGTAAATGTTATGTTTAGGATCTTTCAGGAAAATGTTTATTATCTGTACTATTTCTGTTACTTGTAGTTGTGTTTTAGTTTTTTTTTATCTTTTGTTCAATGCTGTATCTATTTGCTGTTTTTTTTCTACGCAAGTTACTATGTATATAGATTAATGTTGTTTGAAACTCCTGAATTTATTTGTGGGTCCTGCAACACATTAAGTTTAAGGCTGCTCATCACCCCCATTCCCCGTCCTCCTTCAATCGGGCTTGCTAATGGTAATACTATGGGGAAAAATGGTTTTTATTCAAAAAAAAAGCAAAGAAATTATAGTAATATTTTGATGCGTTTTTATTTTAATTCATAAAACTCCAATAAAGTTGTGCTTTTAGAGGTTATATCTCAAAAAACGTTATTTACTTTTTTTTAATCGAAAAAAATTTAGATTAAAAAAAAAAGTAAATAACATTTTTAAAAAAATAACCTCTAAAAGCACAACTTTATAGGAGTTTTATGAATTAAAAAAAAACGCATCAAAATATTACTATAATTTCTTTGCTTTTTTTGGAATAAAAACCATTTTTTCCTCATAGACTTACCATAAGCAAGCCCGATCGAAGGAGGACGGGGAATGGGGGTGATGAGCAGCCAATGTGCACGGGTACAGAGTATTTTAAAATACCAAAATGGAAAGGAGAAAAGCTCAAAGTTCCATTATTATATGTTTAATTCTTGTCATGAACGTGTAATTGGACAAGTTCTCTATTTCTGTTTTAAAAAAACGCATATCGTAAATTTCTAGTTAAAAACTGTTATTAATGTGGAGTTTGAAGTATGCTCTGGTATTTTAACGCTGTTGCATAATACATTTCTCATGTAATATTTTCGATAATAAATGTTCTTTAAATATAAAAAAAACTAGTTTTGTTTACATTTTGCTTAAAATGCATTTTTTTTCTTCTCGAAATTTTACTGCCGATAACCAAGGCAATTGTTTCCAAGTCGCATTTGCCGGATACTTTCGTTACTGAAAAGCCCGAACAACTAAGGATTCGATAATGTTATTCCTATCGAATATTACGAGGAAGCAAAAATCCTTCGTAGCGAAAGGGTTCGTACAATGCAATAGGTGTAAAATGGTTGTGCTTCCATCTGTCTGTTTCTGGGCTCTCTAAGGAGCTACAAAACAGCCAAATTATATCCCTTGTAATTAAGAGCCATGGTCAAGTGACAAAGTCGACACCTGAGATGTTACGCAACTGGACTTCGAGCGACGTACATCGACATCGTTTGTCAACTTTTGACTCCAGAGTTTAATGTCTCATTTGTGCCCGTGCAGCCAAAAATGTCCGACGAATAATACCCTATGTAAGGGAGTGCACGTTAAATATCCTTCAAGGTCCTAACGCTGCGTACGATGTCGCCCGTAACGGTTGCGTTGGGTGACTATTCAGGTGTTGGCTCGTTACTCGAATTTGGTACTAAAATACGACGCCCGTCGCCAGTAGCCCTCGTGTAGCTCAAGTGCGACGATTATTCAAACCTAACCTAACCTGTCTCATTTGTACTAGAGGAACCCCCGTCCCCCGTTATTCAGTTAATTTTATTATGATTTTTGCTAAAAAGTATCCGTCTCATATGGGATGGGGCCGGTTTAGAACGCGGGGCACTCTGTATATGAGAGACCGATGTTATGACGACTGGGCTAAAAAATGCAACATGCAATGCATTTATTAAACAATTCTATACTTATATTTAGTATAGTTGTGTCATTTATTTCGGTTCAAAAAGTCCAGTTGAACACTGACACAGGTTATTGCCTCTGGCCGTCCATTGAATCATACCTACCCGTAATTAAAAAAAAAAAGGACGTGAAAGGGAGAGAACAAACAAATTAATAAAAACTAGTTTCGTCACTCGGGCGTGCGAAGGGAAATCCTGTGACTCCACGTATTCGAACGCTTCTGTGAGCACTTTTGCAAACATGACTTGTTGGCTCATATACAGGGTGGTTATAAAATAACGCTCCCTATTCAAGAAGGGGGAAATAGAATGGAATCATAAAAAAGACAGAATCCTAAAGAATAATCATAAAAAACAAGCTCGTCTTTTGACCAGAATCTAAATTACGAGGCGTCGTCAATTATGGCCAATTACTGCCAACAGGGCCGTGTGGTATATTTTTTTCATATGATGCAAATCATTAAAATGCCGCTTTTGATTTTTTTTCTAAACTCTTTTAAGTGTAAAAAAAGTCAATTTTTTCCCAACGGCTTCTTTTTTCCTCTTTTCTACAATATTAAAATTATAAAAGGATGTGATAGTAAAGATCAATCAAGTATATATAGACAATTTCTTAAGAATAAAAGTAAATTATAAAGCAATCAAAAGCAAAAGAGTCCGAATTGTTAAATTATGCAACAGTTATTTGTTTTAAACAAACTGAATTTGTTTAAAACAAAAATGCAAAAAAAATAATAATTTGTCAAAACAATAAAATAGAATTGATTTATCATACTCATAGACTTAGAATTCTAAGAGAAAAAAAAAACGATTCGTGATTGATTGATTACAAAAATAAAACAACTACTCTCTGAACATCTGCTTTAAATAAAATATTTATGAAAATAGCACATTCAAAAGAAATTTATATTTTTACGAAAGGACAACTAAATTAAGAATTGACATTGATTGAGAAGGAATTTTTGTTAATTTCTTACCTATAAACTGGAATTCAGAAATTCACGAATCACATAAAACACGTCAAAATCCACTAAGAGAGAGCGTTAAAAAAAATCAACATTCAACACAGAATAAAATACTATACTGCCAAAAAACCAAAGAGTCTAAGACGGCCTTGGTTTAAGTCTAAGAGCAGCAATAAATTTAGTGTCTTATCTGTTTTTTGTCCCAATGGCCAGTCCAAGTCCAAGAAATTCCTCAAACATCTGGCAAGTTCTCAGTACTGAGAAAACGTATACCGCTTCTCGGAAAATGTTTCGAAAGCAAAGTGTACAAGTCGTAAAAATACTTGTCTCAAGTTTCAAACAAGGACCCTCTGCTCCGATCGTCCACCGTCCACCCTGCCTTTCTTCTTCGGTCATAAAACCTAAAAGGTTTCATCTCCTGCTTTGATAAAAATCACAGATAAGTTTTGCAGAAGCTGGACAATAGTGATTCGGATCTTGCTCTTGGAGTGGAGGGGAGGTTACGAGAAAAAACACCAACCATCCTTTCCCACGGAAAATAGGAGTGGGGCCCTGCGGGAGTAAAAATACCCCCTTGCAACGCAACGTGTTTCGTTAACGGGGGTAATTTTATTGCCACAGATAGCGAATAAACCATTATCGAGTGTAGTGAGTACGTAGCGAGTCTGAGGAACAGGGATCTTTTCATTTATCCCCCTTTTTACAGCTTGTTTGTGTTGACTTGCTTGTTTTGAGTTGTGTTTACTCTATCAACAGGAGCGATGAATATTCAGAAAATATCTTCAACTTTACGCATGATAAATGAGAAGATTCACAAAGGAAATAATGTTGATTATTGAGGCAAATTGTTTATTCATGGGGGAAAAAATAGTGGATAAATTATTTGCCCCAATAATCTGCATTGTTTTCTTCAAGAATCTTATGGCGAACGATTAAATTCTCAACTTTAAAAAATTATATGATTTTTTTTAAAAAAATAAAATACAATTCAACAAATCTGGCTTAGTTGCCTTTGTAACGGTACCAGGATCCGCAAAAAATAAAACCTTTCATTTTTTTTTCATCAGCCAAATTGACGAGTTTTGAATTTCCGCCTTGCATGACCTGGAACTGATAAGGGCCCATTTTTGTGAAATTTGTTTGTGAAGAAAAGCAATTTTTCAGTTTTCAAAAAATGATTAAATTATAACGTTTTTGACAAAAAAAAAAACAGTGAAGAGTCAGGGAACATTACAGTATTAATTACGAATTTGAAGAAGCCAACTTGTCTTATTTCTAGATTTTTTTTAAATAAAATATTTAAAGTTTAAATTACTGGTAAATCTGACTAAAAACTAATATTCCATATGGGTCTCCTAGGGACGCCGCTACTTAATACATTAATGAATACGGAAAAATATCGCAAATTAAGTATTTTTTTAACGAAGGAATTGGAACGTTTTTGAGGGGGAAAAAATGCTGATAAATCCAATAAAAACTCATATCCCCTATGGGTCTTCTAGGGGCCCTGCTAGTTCCTAAATACATTAATGAATACGGAAATTTTTTCACAAGTTAAGTATTTTTTTGAAAGAGAGAATAGAACGTATAAGAAAAAATTGCTGAGAAATCCAATAAAAATACAATAATAATAACAAATCTTACAAAACTAGCTTTTATCCTGGAGTAAAGTTTTTGGCCTCAATTATTTAATTTTTTTTTTGCAATTCATTTTTTCGATTAAATTTTAAAACATTGGCGCGGGCCCTTTAACTTCTTACATTTGGATTATTCATTCAAGCTACAGACCACTCCGAATAGGGAGCGTTATTTTATAACCACCCTGTATGAAGAGTACAGGGGAAGAACCGCTTTATTTCGTAGAAGGCTTTCCTTAATAGCCTCTTTGAGGATGATAGCGAGAAATCGCCTAGACTGACGTAAAGAAGCCGGTTACTCGCTTTTTTTTAATCTTTTGCGGCAACCCTGATTCACGCCAGAAATCAGAGGATGCGATTCACACGTTTGTACCGCGAATGAAGAACCGAAAGAAAAAACGGTTTCCGGTCGCCAATGTCCGCCAAGCAGACACAATTACGGAAAGACTCTAAAGAAATCAAGCGGTTCTTCCCGTGTACTCTTCATTTATGAAGAGCTTAGTGGAAGACCATGCTAAGTGACATTTTTTTAAAAAAACTTATACATATTTTAGTGTCAATTGACACGTTATTCCCTGATTTAAAGATAAAACGGTTACTCCTTTTTATAAAGTTTTAGTTTAGTACATTTTTTACCTTTTGTAAGTGCTGTTTTTAATGTATCTAAGTGTAAACGAAAAACTTTATAGCTAATTTTCCCTTTTTCACTTTTTTGTCACTTAGCACCTTCTTCCACTAAGCTCTTCAGTTTGGTGTTTTGGAATGTGTTGTATAAAAGGTGGCTTGCCAATGTCCCTTATATGATGCAGTAACAACATTTTGATGCAATAACAATAATCCCTTATTTGATGCAATAACAACATAACTAAAAAATCCTGATTGTTGACGGGCTGGGGAGCCCAGTCGGTTAAGCACTCGCTTAGCATGCGGAAGGTCCCAGGTTCGGGTCCGGGCATCGCCAAAATAGCTGCCGACCTATAAACGGCCCGTGCAGCCAAAAATGTCGACGAATAATACCCCATGTAAGGGAGTGCACGTTAAATATCCTTCAAAGTCCTAACGCTGCGTACGATGTCGCCCTTAACGGTTGCGTTGGGTGCCTATTCAGGTGTTGGCTCGTCACCTGACTGGTTCTAAAATACGACGCCCGTCTCCAATAGCCCTCGTGTAGCTCTAGTGCGACGATAATTCAAAACCAATTCAAAACCAAACCTGATTGTTGAGGGGGTCAGGGAGCCCAGAAGGCACTTGCCTTCCTTGTGAATGGACCCAGGTTCGGTTCCGGGCATTGCTAAAATAGCTGCAAACCTTTATAAAGTCTGTGCAAAAAAAAGTCCGACGACGAATAATACCCGTGTAGAGGAAGTGCACGTTAATTATGCTATAAGTCCCGTCGGTCGCTGTAGTTTCGTTTGGTGCCTACTCAGGTGTCGGCTCGCCACTTGAATGTGGTTCCAGAAGTCAATTAACGTGTTGCACTAGAACTATTCGAGGGCTATTGGAGACAGAAATCATGTACAGGGTGGTTATAAAATAACGCTTGCTATTCGGAGTGGTCTGTAGCTTGAATGAATAATCCAAATGCATCAAAAGACAGACTAACAGAGACACTTACTATAAAGAAGGGGGGGAAAGAATGGAATAATCATAAAAAAGACAGAATCCAAAAAAATAATCATAAAAAGGAATAATCATAAAAAAATAAACTCGTCTCTTGACCAGAATCTAAATTGAGGCGTCGTCAATTATGGCCAATTACGGCCAACACAGCTAATTACGCCTCGTAATTTAGAACCCTGGTCAAGAGACGAGTTTCTTTCTTACGAAAAAGAATGGAATCATATAAAAGAAACTGGTCTCTTGACCAAGGTTCTAGTTACGAGGCGTAGCCAATTATGGCTAATTACGGCCAACACATCCAATTACTCCTCGTAATTTAGAACACTGGTCAAGAGACGAGTTTGTCTCTTATGATTCCATTCTTTTCCCCCCTTCTTGATTAGTAAGTGTCTCAAAGTTTGTTGCATTTAGAATATTTATTCAAGCTACAGACCACTCCGAATAGCGAGCGTTATTTTATAACCACTCTGTATTTGAACCGTGGACGGTCAAATGACGATGCCGACCGATGCAATGACGATGCCTGAAACCTTCTTAGTCATCAATTACGACAGAAAATATAGGTATACGTATTTTTTTTAAATGTAGTATGACAAAAACCATAGTTAGCAAAATACTAATTAAAGCACAATCAATTTTGACTGAAGCCTACTGGCATCAGGCAGTGTGTATGAATTTACAAAGAAATAAATAAAACAAATGTTCCCCTCAATTAAAAAGTTTCATAAAAACTCATAAAATACAAAATATAAAACTCGTATTTGATCCAGGGTCGGCAGCTTGGGAGACATAATGCTGCCGTGCCTCAGTAGTCTTTTAATTGAATCGTTTCCGGCTGCCTACTTCTAGCCTATTCGGCGGAGTCGCATTGAATGGTTGATTTGGTTGATATACATATATTTTCAGGCTTGTGTGCTTGCTCAGAGAGCCGCTTATAAACCTTCGTCAAGTAAGACAGTCACAACACACACTCACATGCACACATATACGTGACAGATGCTGCCATCTTTCACGCACCACCTTCACAATTTAGACATGTCCCTGAAGGGGAGGGAAATAGTCTCCAGGAACCTGTACCCGTGGGAAACTGCGCATGACCGCCCACAGGACTTTCGGACCCAACAGATTTAAAGAGCACGTACTCTGCATATACTCGGTGAGTTTTCAGCGACCAGGTTTCGATCGCGGGACCTTCCGATCCGTAGATTGCTACTCTGACCACAGGGCGCCTCACAGCCTAACCTTTGAATGGTTAGGTTTGAATTATCGTCGCACTAGAGCTACACGAGGGCTATTGGCGACGGGCGTCGTATTTTAGACAACAGATTGTACGAGCACGTACTCCGCGTATACTCGGTAAGTCTTCAGTGGCAACCGGGTCTCGAACTCTCAACCTTTCGATCTCAAGTCCGGGGTCCGGACCACTAGGCTCCTTACAGCCTACCTTTGAATGAATTAGGTTAGGTTGTACATTTTCTAGCTGTCTATCTCTAACCTCCTGGGACCTTTACTACAGCCAATTACGCCTCGTAATGGAGAACCCAGGTCAAATGACGAAGTAGGCACCTGAGCGGATGCCTAAAACAAACCAGTGGCGCCATCATGCGCTTCTTCGGGACTATCGACACCCCAGATTTAGCAAGCACGTATGTCGCAGTGTACCCAAGACAAATACACAACTCAAATCTGGGACAGACGTGCTCGTTAAATCTGTGGAGTCCCGACGGCGTTAGCGTACGAAGTTCCTTTGGGTGCCAGCTCAGGTGTCGACCTCGTCACTTGACCAGGGTTCTAGATAACGAGGCGTTATTGGCTGTGTTAAAGCTCATATGGAGGCTGGAATAGGCAGCTGGAAACGATTACACTACACTACACCTCAAATATCGATGCCCATATGGTCATTGCGCAGTTTCCCACGGGTACAGGTTCCTGGAGACTATTTCCCTCCCCTTCAGGGACATGTCTAAATTGCGGAGGTGGTGCGTGAAAGATGGCAGCATCTGTCACGTATATGTGTGCAGGTGAGTGTGTGTTGTGACTGTCTTACTTGACGAAGGTTTATAAGCGGCTCTCTGAGCAAGCACACAAGCCTGAAAATATATGTATAGTATATCAACCAACCAATCCATGCCCATATGCTGGGATTCGGACCCGGGACCTTGGGACCATCGAGCTTGGGACTCCCTGACCATTCATCGGCGTTGAATTGGGTTCCAAATTGTAGATTCATTTTCACAGTCACTTTTACTTTCACCCTTTATGTACGCATGGCACCACATCTACTTTGCGTGAAAAATGTCGATGAATTCTATAATCCTTGGGGAAAAGTTATCAGCCGTGTTTTGATGCCGATCTGAATTATTTGAGCACAAAAGGTTTTTAATTCCTTTGTTGGCCCAAACGGTCGGAAGTTTTTGGTTGACAGTAGTGCTGTGATGATCACGTGACTGCTGAATTGCGGAGTTTTGCGTGATGTTTTTATAATAAAGAAATTATTTTATTCAAAACACTTTCCTAAAAGGGTTAAGCAGGGGATTGAAGCCAGATTTATAATGAAATGGAACGCGGAATAAGACCTAATGTCCTACATACTATGGTAAATGATCATGTAGCCCGTTTTCAAAAGCACTATAATATTTTTAAGATAGTATGCTGCATATGTTGCTTATGAATATATTTAAAAGTCAAAATGCCAGTCAGTTAAAAAAAAAATAGTTAAAATTTTCAACACAAAAATATACATAAGGATAATAAATTCTTATTTCCAAAACATGTAGGTTTTCTTATAAAAATCCTTATTAATATTATCATTATATTTGTACTTAACTTAATAATTAAGTTACAACACATGATGTAAAGCCTTCAAGGAAGTGGTACATGCTGGGTCGTATTGAGATTTAAAATAAATGTTGTTGTTGCTCTTCGATATATATATATATATATATATATATATATATATATATATATATATATATATATATATATATATATATATATATATATATATATATATATATATATATATATATATATATATATATATATATATATATATATATATATATATATATATATTTAGCCTGTCCGTGGCCGAGTGGTAAGGCATTCGTCTCTGGATTCAGCCTTCTCAGGAGTGCGGGGGTTCGAATCCCACCTACTGCCAGACATCCTGTATATTGGATATCTGTACTGATAAAGAGTAGAAAAATCCAACTTGTGACGGATGGGCCCGAGTACACTGGGACAGGGCGTGCTCGTTAAATCTGGGGAGTCCAAAGTCCCGACGGCTTCAGCGTACGATGTCGCTCGAAGTTCCGTTGGGTGCCCGCTCAGGTGTCGACCTCGTCACTTGACCAGGGTTCTAAATTACGAGGCGTTATTGGCTGTGTTAAAGCTCCTAAAGGAGGCTAGAAATAGGCAGCCGGAATCGATTACATTACCCATTACATTATATATATTAACAATGGTTCGTTTTTTTGGTATTATATAAATTGTAATGCAAAGGATAATTAGAGGAGAAGGAAGTTTTTTACTTTTTCGTTTGCCTTTGGATTCAATAAATCAAAAGGCTACTTGAAAAAACTAAATAATTAACTGCATCTTCCCACGTTAATTTCGGAAGACAATCCATGTGCAATATTAATTTTTAAGATAATTAATAAGAGTCTCTAAGAATTGTTGGTCCTTCAAGAGAGGATTTGCTAAAGGCCCTTGCTCGGAACCTGAGGGAGGACATTCCAAGGTGTGGTACGCTCCATATACGTTCCTATAATCGTAAAAGACTTGAACTTAACTGTAGCTATAGTATTTGTATACGACCCTCATATTTTTCTTGCTCCACACCTAATTTTTAACACGTTTATAAACTATTTATCTCTCTAATACTCAAAAGGCGCGTTTATATGAGCCATTGTAATCATGGAATGCCAAAATCCTCATTTGGTGAAAAAGAGGTATAGTAGGATTTCTAACCAAAATGATAGTCTGTGGCCGAATCCATGGTATGAAACATCAAACCCTCCTTCATGGGAGGATTTGCGAAACCCCCAAATGAACCCTGCGATTCCGGTTCTGTCTGGGAGAAAATCCATAGGAGGGAAAAATAGCTGAGTTTGCTCTTCAATCCATGGATTCGATGGCTCATGTAAACGCGCCTAAAATGGACATTCCAAGGCTGAAATCACGACCTTCGAACATGCACGTCATTTGTTCCTGGAGGGAGAGGAATTTGATGGTCAACGGAGACAGAAGATTTCACAACAATATTTGTCGCGCCTCCCTCCGCCATTTGGCGTCCATAACTAGCACCTCAATCCCCTTGTAATACGATCGAGTTAACGATCTCCATGGGAAGTACAGCCCGATGGTTTTGGGCGGAAGTTTTTTCAGACATTCTTTTTTTTTTTTTTTTTAATTCGGAAGGCTGTTGCCCACTGTCCAGAGCTTCCTGCCACAGCAATCGATGATCCTAAAGTGCAAAGGGGGCCGTTCATCCCGAAAAGCACGCCTTCCTGGAAGGATATACGTTATGTCGGAATCCGTTGGAACATTGGCCACCGAACACGTTGGGACTTAGGCGATACTTTGTGTTGCTGAAGTCATCGAATGAATAATTTGTTTTGGCGCCATAGAACTTTTGTTGCTGAAGTCATTGAATTTTTCAATTGTTGGTATGTTGTTGGTTTTGGTATGTTGGCGAAACTTGCTGCTGGAATCACAGAATGAGTAAGTTTGCATTGGCGTACAACTTCGGGACATTGGCGAGGCTTGTTGGTGAAGTCATGGAATGAATCAGTTGCGTTTTGGCATCAATTTTGGGCGAAGCGTTGCAGTTGATGTTCTTTTATTGATTTTCTAGTTCTTTTAATCAATGCATGTTTGATGAAGACAAGGAATGATTCAGAATCATTGGAGTTTGTAAAGACGCCATAGTCTTTTGTGAAGATCGCCTTGAGCATTGTTTTTCGAGTGTTAATTGTCGGAATAATTAGCATTTTGGATTAAATTAATTATAATTGGTCGAGTTTTAGAATTTTCTTTAATAACATCTACAGCTGATTTGATTCACTGATGGGAATTTATTGAATTATATAATTTAAATTCGATAAAATGTGTTATTGTTCTAAATCGTAAAGCCTGAATGTGAACTTCAAAGTGACCTAAGGATTATTGTTTCGTTGTGTTTACTTATCTATGATTTATTAAAATGGTGACAAGAAAACACCGGTGGACATTAATTTTACCTCAAATCGTCGAAATGTTTCGTCGATGTGGACTAAATTGATGTCATTGAACTATTCCAAGAAATCGATGAAAACAATACAAATTGTTTAACATTTTTGGTGAAGCATCAAAGGATATCGAACTTTATTCTTGCAAGAAATGAGATGATTTTCTGCTGGCTAATTTTACTGTTTCAAGGTGAGAAAAAGTTATGGATTTTTTTTGTATTATAATAGTTTAACCTTAACGATGAATAAATAAATTTTGCAATATTTCATTAGATTGGGAGGAAATATATAAATCTTTTTAACGATTGTAAAATGTTTCTTAATTTTTTTTTTTTTTTGTAACATGGTTGTTTTGAATAGCTTAAGGTTGCTCATCACCCCCATATCCCGTCCTCTTTCGATAGGGCTTGCTAATGGTAAGTCTATGGGGAAAAATGGTTTTTATTCCAAAAAAAGAAAAGAAATTATAGGAACATTTTGATGCGGTTTTTTTTTTTTAAATTCATAAAACTCCTATAAAGTTGTGCTTTTAGAGATTATTTTTTTTAAAAAACGTTGTTTACCCTTTTTTAATAGAAAAAAATTAAAAAAGGTAAACAACGTTTTTGAAAAAATAACCTCTAAAAGCACAACTTTATAGGAGTTTTATGAATTAAAAAAACCGCATCAAAATATTCCTATAATTTCTTTTCTCTTTTTGGAATAAAAACCATTTTTTCCCCATAGACTTACCATTAGCAAGCCCGATCGAAGGAGGACGGGGACTGGGGGTGATGAGCAGCCTTAAGCCAATCCACCTTAAACGTTAATCTATTTCCTTTCAAAACAAAACATTAAATATGCAATGGTTTGACAATTATCGTTGTAGCCTTACAGAATGGACAAAAAAAAAGTTCGAAATTTTACTATATAAACTTACTGTCAGTTTCTCTGCAAGATTATGGTATGGTAGGTACATATATATTCCAGCTTCTGTGCTTGTTTAGAGAACCGCTTATAAGCTTCGTCACGTGGGACAGACACAGAAAGAGTTTTTACAAGCACAAGATACACACAAAGAATGGACAACACAAACACATAGACAAATAACAACATTTATTGACGGTAACAAACATCCATGCTTGACCGGGATTCGAGCCCGACCCCAGCAGCTCCAAAGGCTAGCATCCTAACGATTGCGCCACCGGGGCGGCGCCTGCAAAAGTTTTTAAAGTAAATGTTGCAAATGTTTTAAAACATCTGAATTTTCCGGATTGACATTTAAACTATGGTGAAAAATATCTTTATAAGTAAATGTGCAAAAACGTTAACGACGACTAAATGTATGTCAAGGAAGGGAGAGGTCAGAATGATCACTCAAAAACTATTTTATTTAGAAAATAACAAGTTAAAATTGAATGAGCTAAGACATCCTTCGCTTTGACCACTCGCCTTAAAAGTAATTAAGAAAACGACGTTTGGCAACAGTTATAGGAGGACACCGCTAGGGGGCTTTGGGGTGACAAACGTGTATACGAGATGACTAAATTATAAATTTTTAGTTTTTTAGTTGTCGTAAAATTCACAATGAAACTAATTATTTTTAATCAATCATTCATTTAACTACTGTAGTTTCACAAGCCACTCTTGCTTCCAAATTTTTATTTTCTTCCTTTTGTCAAGATTTAATGTGGGTAAAAGAAGTATTAAAATATATTTATTGCTTTCAATTTAAAAATTTCTGCCCGCCCAAATTATATAGAAAATATAGAAGTGTGTTGAGGAAATAAATGATTCTTTCATTAATTTCAAACTGTTAAATTTGAAAAAATTTGTTCGATTACTACCCCGAATTATTGAAAATATTGTAGTGTATTCTGTAAAGGAATGGTTCTTTCATTAACCAACTCCGTCATGAGACAAAAGCAAAACGTCTACACCCTCCAACTAATTGAAGAGCTTAGTGAAAGAACGTGCTATGACAAATAAATGACAGTGAATGCGCCCTCTAGAAGGGAGAGTGTAAGCTTTATAGACAATTACCCAGCTCGCCAGAAGAGACAGTCACAAGAGACACACAAAGAAGGACGACACAAACACATAGACAAATAACAACATTTATTGACAAGCACAAACATCCATGCCTTTACTGGGATTCGACCCCGAGCCCAGCAGCTCCAAAGGATAGTGAAAGAACGTGCTAAGTGACATTTTAAAAAAGTTAACAAGATTCATATTGACCACACTTTAAATGAAGTATGTTTGTTACCTTTGTATGCACCATTTTTAATGTATATCTAAGTGCAAATAAAAAAACTTTAATGCTCAGTATTTCTCGTTTTCCCTTTTCGCACTTAGCACGTTCTTCCACTAAATTCCTCACATAATACTTTCTCTCTACCCACAGCGTTCGCGACGTCCGCAGCTTCTGTGTTCAGCGCGTCCCCTTTAAACAACACCGTGCCCACGTACGGTGGCGGGGACTGCGACCACAAGATGCACACGTGCACCCGGGTGGTGAGGCCCATGCTCAACGATGTCCGCTACATGTTCCCAACTACGCTGGCAGACGTCGACGTCATGTGCAAGTGAGTGTCGACAATTTTTAAAATTTGTCTCTTAACAATGTATGCACAGAATTAAGCTTTCATTTTAATTATTTGAAGAGCACAAGGCAGCGGAGAAAGTGGGAAAAAAATAAGTGGGGGGATGCCTTCAATTAGAATGCCATGCCCATCCCCCATTCAATAGATTATGTATTTGAGAGATGTAAGAAGTGGGGGGATGGATGGCCATTTCCTTGAGAAGTGGGGTGACGTGTCACCCCGTGTCTACCCGCACTTTCAGCACTGGCACAAGGGAAGAACCCCTTCATTGCCTGGTAATCTTTCAGTAGCAGGTCTGCTTGGTGAAGGTATAGCGAGTCAATGCCTAAACTGGTGTGAAGAAACCAGTTTTGCCCTGGTTCTTATCACACGGAGCACGGGTTTACTATCGCTATGATCGAGATTCACGCCAGACATTAATCTCACTCTTGAACCGCGGAAGAAGAATCATGGGAGAAACCGGTTTCCGATAGCCACTACTCGCCAAGCAGACTTTAATTCCCGAGATGACGAGTTTTTCCCCTATACTCGTACACGGGAAGAACCGCTTGATTTGTTAGGAGTCTTCCCGTAATTCACTCGAAAAATTAATGCTCAAAAACGACGAAATTTTCCTTAATTTTGACGATTCGTTTACTGGCAAATGCTCCGAGTTTCCGTTTCGTCAAATGAGCAAATTTGAATCATCATTTTTATGAGGATTTGAATGTCGTCTAATCTAAAGAAATATTTCGTCATTTTGAGCATGTGAGTGCAACAATGAGATTCAGTTTCCTCAAAATCAAGATACTGAATCGTTAAATCACGATCGTAAAAATGAGGATTCGCGTTTACTCAAAAGTCACGTGATAGTTTGACGAAACAATCCTCAAAATTAACGAAATGAGGCTTGAGGATTCATGAATCGTCAAAAGTGAAAGTGTTATTTCTGAGAGTGTTGCATCTGCTTGGCGGACATTGGCGACAGGAAACCGGTTTTTCTCTCGGTTCTTCATTCGCGTTACTCGTGTCCACTGATCTCTGGCGTGAATCAGGGTTGCAGCGAAAGAAAAAAAACGAGTAACCGGTTTCTTTACACCAGTTTAGGCGATTTCTAGCTATCATTGCCAAAGCGGCCTATTAAGGAAAGCCTTCTACGAAATCAAGTGGTTTTTCCCTTGTACTCTTCACATAGAGTTGATTACGAACAAAGCATATGGCTGTGAAATATTGCTGCATGGGGATAATGTTTCTAATAAAAATATAAAAATTGCCTTCAACAATAACCGGCCAGAGGATGCACGAGGACAGTACACTGTTAAAATTGAAGGTAATATTTGGCACCCACAGGGGTGAATGGCGATACTCTCGTCAGCGGGACCTCTTGGAGTACCAGGATGGCATCCCTATGCGAATCGCAAGCCCTAGATTCATCGATCCAAGGCGATTCAAAACATTAAGGTGCCAAATGGGACCACCTTTTCACCGCGCCGGGATGAAAAATTGCCCCAACTTCAATTTTAACAGTGAACCTGCGAAGTGACCTTTTGTTGCATGACCCCTTAACACATAAATACACTCTCAGATACACTTTTAAAAGACATAAGAGTCAGAGTTGTATATAATGGCCTATCGTGTTTGGTATAATGTAAAAACTCAATGCTAATCAATATACACTCACACTCTCTTTAGTTCTGGTGGGTGCACTACACAATAGAAAGGTTTGGTTATATATAAGTAGAATATACCGTCGCACAAGAGATTACACAGACTACTGGCCACGGAGTCAATAATTTAAACCACACGGACAAATGACGAGCAGACTACACCTGATGATAGGCACCTATACCGCAACTTTTAGTGGCGACGTCATACGCAAGGGACTTTGAATAAACGTTAAGAGGGCACTCATCTACTTTGAGTATATATTCGGTCGGACTTTTTAGCTGCATATATAACATTTATGAGTCGGAGATATTTGCAAAGGCCCTGGACCCAAACCAGGAATATGCAAAGGCAAGCCAATTTTGTGCAATTTTTTAGCCACGACAACGAGTTTTTAGGTGATACTAGTCAATTAACAGCATGTACAATGTACACTTCTACACTCTTAAATACAACAGAGTGAAATCCACTCTCCAGTTGGAGAAAGTGCATTTTCGACACGTAAAGGCATGCATAATTACTCAGACTGAGTTAGAAACACATCGTTTGGAGTGATCCCTGCTGTCGGAGGTTTAACACACACAGGATCCACTCCAAAAGGGAGAGAGTGCATTTATTTCCAGTCCTGAAGGAGTGAAATTCGCACATCATACAGAGTAAAATAAAGGAGTGTTTGTATAAGAGTGGTACCACTTTAAATTTATACCCTCACCCATTTTAGATCTAGTGGGTTCACTATACAAAAAATGTATAGTAATTATTTTAGTGTTTTTACTATCGAACAATTTTTTATTTAATTCCACATGAAATTTAGAATATAACTTTCTTAGAATGTGGAGCAGGTTCGTGGACTGCGTCCGCCGGTACATGTCATCCTGTTCCACGGAAGACCAGCGGTCCAAGTTCAACAAGGCCGTCAGCCATTCCATGGACACGGTGCATGCCATCTGCAGTTCGGACAGGCACCAGAAAGGTAATCAATGGAAAAGTCAACCGTCTATTTAAACCTTCCTATGTGATAAAGAAAGTCAGGTACAGCTGCGGAAATAAAAAAGTACCCACTACTGATTATTTTGGCCGTTAGTCATCTTATAGAATAGGATATTTTTGACATTGTGAACAATTAACATTCTGAGTCAATTGCATGATACAAAATTTGCTTAAGGGGCCATCTTCATATTAAAAATGTTACTAATTTTAAAATTTCCAATAGTAACACCCCTTTTTGAGTCCATATTTCAAATCTATGACCTATGTTAATACGAAATGCCAAATTTTGTTAGTTTTTAAGTATTATTAGAGGAAGTGATTCGAATGAATAACTCGTCAAATATTCATTCATATGTAGCAAAAACTTAGATTTAAGGCTTTTCAAGAGAGCTTAACATTTCTAAGTTATTAAAATAGGGTGTTGCTACTGGAAATTTCAAAGTTCATAACATTTTTAATATGAAGACGGTCCCTTATGCAAATTTTGTGATCTCAAAAAGTCACAAAAAAAATCTCAAAAAGGTCCGATTCTATAGGGTGACTAACGGATGAAATAACCTCAAGTGGGTACTTTTTTATTTCCACAGCTGTACCAGAAGACGCGCTTGGCCTACCTAGATAAGGATTGTCAGTCCCCTTAGAGCTAATGCATTAGTTTATTATATTATCCCATTTGCAGCAGCTATGGGGATCATCATAACATCAAAGTGAAACAAATTTGAAACGAAAATTTTATCTAGTTATTAATAATTATATGATTTTGAAGTTTTAAAATGCTAAAAATATCCATCAGCAGACCATTTTAAAACCTTATCAATGATAATTAAATAACTGGATGATATTTTCTTTTTAATTTTGTTTTAAATCGATGTTTTGATGATTCCCATACTTGATGAAAATGGGATTTTTTAAAAAACAGTTTAAAGAAATTCTATTATCAGTGATTTTTTTTTTTTTAAAAATTAATGTCTGAAAATGTACAGTGCAAAAGAAATACACTTCAACCAAATTGAATCTTACTTAAAGGGTTTTAATCATTTGTACACGAAAGCCATTTCGATCTCATAATATTTTTACTGCAAAGGGTTTATTATTTGGCATTGAGTAGATATAAGTAATTGTTGATAACATGATAACTTCTGTGGCGTTTTCGAACGGAAGAAACATAATTCTTTAAACTTCTCCTGATTACTTTTATAAGTCAAATAAAAATGTTTATTAGAATGGAATCCTAATGCTGGTGTTTAATATCTTCGCGGGGTCGGTCAAATGACAAAAAACCACGAAAGTGCAAATTCCAGGAATTGTAGATTTTTGAAAACGGCAAGCTTGGCAGTCAATCCCTGTGATTTCACAATCATGGTTTTGTCATTTAACCATGTAATGCATGGATTTTTGTT